>CAHIKZ030000094.1:1157500-1161487 GCA_903632075.3 Acanthosepion pharaonis
CGTTCAAACGTCTCACTGAGTACAATCTCAAGTAATATTACCATCACAGCACGTGAGGTCTCTACACTTATTAAAGGCCTTGACCCTAGGAAAGCCACACGTCCAAGCAAAATTCCGGTGATTATCCTTAAGATCATCAACCCGAAATTATCCCCGATCCTAGCAAAGTTATTCAACTGCAGGTCATAATTAATAAGGTCTTCGAGCACCTAGCAAAGAATACTCTTCGGCGGCGAGCAGTATGGGTTTTCGGTCAGCCCGATTCACTTCTGACGTCCTAACTACCTTCAGTCACACTATCAGTGAGGCTCTTGAGGACAAACACACCTCGAAGACCATAGCACTACATATGTCAAAGGCCTTCGACAAGGTGTAGCACGAAAGTTTACTACACAAGCTCTCCAGTCATGAAATCACTGGAAGGGTCGTCAGGATCATAAAATCCTTCTTAACATTGATAACTACCTTCCCTGAGGTAGTCCCCAGAAGCCCTAGAGGCCAACGCAGGCGTCCCTTAGGGCTCACTCCTCAGACCAATCCTCTTTTTGATCTACATAAATGATCTGCCCAAGAATATACTCAGATCATTTGTAATAATCTATGCCGATGATGCGACTATATACAGGTGCACCTCTCGAAGGTCGAAGTTTGGCGACTGAACTCTCTTTCGGTCTTGCACAAACTACCCAATGGAGTAAAAACTGACTGATTACATTCAAGGCCTCTAAGACTGAGCTAGTTACATTCAATCATCAACGATCTGACCCCGAACTACCACCAATCTGGATGAACGGAGGTCCTCTCGGGGAAGCACCATGCTTTGAAATACTCAGGTGGAATTCATACATACTATCCATTGCTAAGGATGCAGGTAAAATGGTCAGCTCTCTGTACCGCCTCAGTATCCTCTACCTATACAAGAGCTAGATCAGGCCAAAAATAGAGTATTATTGTCATATTTGGGCGGGAGCTGCTCAGACCTCATTCTACAGCCCTCAGTTTAAAAGCATCTTAAAGCCCTTGTGGATGACGAACTATTTTTCACCCTTCAATCTCTCTCCCACAGGCAGGTTGTGACATGCCTTTCACCGCTACTTCCACGGAAAGTTCTCGGAGGAAATACATTCCCTCGTCTTGCTGAAACCACTGCCATCAAGGGGCTATACAACATTTCTAGATTGTGAGAATTTCTTTTGAGATAATAATGATTTACTGATATATATCCTACTAATTAACCTGGGAAGAATTGGTGGACTAATAACTTCCCCAAAGTTATTTGCGTCTAAGTAAATATAACGAACCAGACTGGAATTTCTAATTTCGAGGCGTTATCCATTACACCACCAGCACATCCAAGCTTACAGAACCTGGCATTACAAAGCGGCCAGGCTCGACGTTTCTTCGATGATCATACGAGAACTGGTATTTCAATGTAATATGGCCTTAAACATCTAGACGTCAATTTAAATATCTGGAAACATAGAACGGAAAATGAGACGCTAAAATCCGAAGGCATTTATTTAATGATTCTTACTGAAATAGCGAAAAGATGCCTTTCAAAGCTAAGCAAAGTATTATGAAACGGATTACTGGACTGACACGTAATATCAGTTCTCCTATATGGCAGTGAATGCTAGACAGTTTCCTCTCACATGAAGAAAAGACTTTAAGCAACAAAAATGTGGTTCTACAGAAGGATGTTGAGAATACTATGAATCTAACATGTAAGTAACGACGAAGTCTTAGAGGAAATGGAAACAAAAACGACACTTATATTTAACATCGGAAAGAGACTTAACAGTTCTAGGGCACATAGTGAGAAAAGAGTGCTTGGAAAATTTGATACTCACCGGACAGACTGAAGGCAAAAAGGGACAGAGGAAAACAATGCATAAGCTACTTAGCGAGGTTGAGTAAATAGATGACGGAACAGGGTTTATGAGAGGTAACAAAAAAGATAAAATGTATTTAAAACTACAAAGGACAGTTATTAAGAGCTATGATCGCCTACGTCCTGACGAGACACTGTACATTAAAGATCAATTATTTTGTGACTATGACTACTTATTAGTACCAGTATAGTCCTCTAGCTTGAACGCTTGTTTATTTTTTACGGTAAAAGGACATCTTCCTTTACATGATTCAGTAATTTTATGCATTTAATCGCAGTCATAAATATTAGATGCTTTCAGGCGGAAAGAAAGGAACAGATTTCTTTTTACAAATGTGCAAATATGCAATAAAGAAGACAGTATTTGATCAAGCGAGTATGTTTTGAATCACCTCACTTGCTTACGGCCCTTTCTTTTCAAAATATCTGGTTATGTAATTCTTAATATCACAGGTAAGAACCATTAAATAAATTTCGTAAATGTTTAATTTGCTCTAATTATTATATATAAAAGGATGCAATAACTAACTAGTTAACACCACATAACATGAAAAAAAAAATACACCAAACTTTAAAAATTTTTCTAAATCTGTCTTGCTCTGAATCTAAAAATAAAAAATGCAATAAAAATAATTAATTCTTTAATTAGAAAAGCTTTTAATTGCTTTTTATGAATAAGATATATTATAGACAGAAAAACATTTTTAAGAAAACATTTTTTTCAATGTATAATAAATTTTTAAAAGAATTGTTTTCATTTTTTTTAATTATATAATTTAAAATTTCTGTATTGTCATGATTAGGTGATATTGTTATTAAGTAAAAACTATATTTCAGTTAGTTATGTGCCATGAGTGATACACGCTTAGGCGATCATGTATCATTTGATACATAAGTGACGAGGCAGATTTTTTCCCGCAGTAGGTTGCCATTTCTTTCATCTAAGGCTATAGAACCCGGTCTGTTTTGCTATTTACCCATAGCTTTAGAGAAGAGGCTTCATACCTTTCCTAAGGATATTAGCATATAAGTAAAGGTAATGGATTCGACTGGAATTCGAACTCGGCTCTCCGATTCCTTAGTCCGAGCCGTTATCCATTACTCCACCGTGTCATCTTAAAAAAAGAAAGAAAGAAAAAAAAACCCAAAACTATATATATTTATATAGATTTATGATTAGTAAAAATTATATTTACTAATCATAAATCGAAAAGCTTACTGCAATTCATCGATCCCCAATATTTTAAAAAGAATTTTGATATTTTTTGTGTGTGCTTAAACGTGCCGACGTTTGTAAATACGGACGTCCATACACAGCATTATCAGAAAATAAGAGTGGTAACTATAGTAAATATAAAACCAAAGTGCCTAAAAATCAATAAAACAGATTACGGAGAATATTTTTCTAATTTTTTAAGATCACTGGGTAGTTAAAAATTAAATAAAAAGGCGTTATATTCCTCAAGTAATTTTTATAGATGTCATATCTGTACCCATAGACAAAATTAGATAAACTTCGAGCTGTCTGTCAAGATGTCAACCTCTCAACACTTTAAATAAACACCTACCGCCGTGTTAAAAATGCATTTCTACGATATTTTAAACTAAAAGTAATATTTGTTTCAAATCAATTAAACTTCCAATCGGCTAATATTCTTCAAATAAAGTTTCAGAAAAGTATATTTTATTTTTGAAAGACTTTTAAATAAAGAGAATTACATTATGCTGACACATGGTGCTAAAATCAGCGATTTAAAAATGCTTCCATACAGTACAGCTGTATTTAAAATAATCATTGCACGTTACATGAGTATATATGGTATATCTTCCTATATCATAGGTAGGATTTCTTAAAACTCTCCTTCTCTCCCATGAGAAATGAGAACAATAATCACGTAGATATTATCGGTGTCGGCTGCATTTGAACCCACGATACTTAACTTCTACTAGTTTATTTTCTTTCCACTAAAAAAGCAAATATTGTTGGCGGTAAAAGAAGTAATGATTAATACATTTGCGGGTTTTTCTTAAGTTTTTGGCGCTCAATGTAAAAGTAAGAAATAAGTGAATTGCCAAAATGCAATTACGGTAAAAGT
>CAHIKZ030000095.1:0-205000 GCA_903632075.3 Acanthosepion pharaonis
ACGATCTAATTGAAGTTACAGAATTTTATATAGATAGATAGATGGATATTGGCCTATCAAAGTTGGAGGTGTTCTCTGACTGCAGATAAAAACAAATATTAGATAATAGTTTCTTTATGTAAATGTGCTTTCTAAACCCCTTTTCTTTGTTGCCGACAAATGTAAAATGTGCAGATATAAAAAGCATATTGAAATTGTCAGATCAATGGTGTATCAAAATGGAAATGTTTATGGCGTCACGTCTCCAGATTTTAGCACTTATTTTGCAAGAGAATTTTTGCTTCTTTTTTGAATTTAGTTAAGAAAATAAAATCGAAGCCCTGATTTTTATTTTTGAATCAGACATATTTTCTATTAATGCAAAACTTACCGGGGAGTATGTTTTCTTTATTGAGCGCTCAAGCCAGTAAATGAAATCAACAATGTAAAAAAAGAAAAAAAGAACTGATCGTCTACCCAAATAGGGATATCCACAAATAGAGGTATATACAAATAGGGGTATGCACAAGATAGACGTATCCACAAAATAGGGGTATCCACAAAATAGACGTATCTACAAAATAGGGGTATCCACAAATAGAAGTATCCACAAAATAGGGGTATCCACAAATAGGAGTAACCACAAAATAGGGGTATCCACAAATAGGGGTATCCACAAATAGGAGTAACCACGAAATAGGTGTATCCACCAATAGGGGCATCCAAGGGGAATCCCCAAAAATGTGTATCCACAAAATAGGTGTATCTACAAAGTAGGAGTATCCACAAAATAGGGATATCCCCAAAAATGTGTATCCACAAAAGAGGTGTATCTACAAAATAAGAGTATCCACAAAATAGGTGTATCCACAAAAATGTGTATCCACAAAAATGTGTATCCACAAAATAGGGGTATGCACAAATAGAGATATCCACAAAATTGGGTTATTCACAAAAACTTGTATCCACAAAATAGGTGTATCCACAAATAGGGGTATCCACAGATAGGAGTATCCACAAAATCGGCGTATCCTCAAATAGGGATATCCACAAAATAGGGCTATCCACAAAATAGGTGTATCCACAAATAGGTATATCCACAAAATAAGCATATTCACAAATAGGGGTATCCACAAAATATGGGTATAAACAAAATAGACGTAGCCACAAAATAGGGGTATCCACAAAATAGGGGTATCCACAAATAGTGATATCCACAAAATAAGTAGATCCACAAAATAGGGGTATCAACAAAATAGGTGTATCCACAAATAGGGGTATCAACAAATAGGGGTATCCACAAAATAGGGTTGTCTACAAATTAGGGGTATTCACAAATAGAGGCATCCGCAGAATATGGGGATCCACAAATAGGGGTATACTCAAATATGGGTATCCACAAAAAAAGTACGCACAAATAGGAGTATCAACAAAATAGGGGTATCCACAAAACAGGGGTATCAACAAAATATGGGCATCCACAAATAGGGGTATACTCAAATAGGGATATCCACAAATAGGGGTATACTCAAATAGGGATATCCACAAAAACGTACACACAATATGGGTATCAACAAAATAGGGGTATCCACAAAACAGGGGCATCAACAAAATATGGGCATCCACAAATAGGGGTGTACTCAAATAGGGGTATCTACAAATTAGGTGTACGCACAAATAAGGGCATCAACAAAATAGGGGTATCCGCAAATAGGGGTATCCACAAATAGGGGCATCCAAGTTGTATCCACAAAAATGTGTATTCACAAATAGGTGTATCCACAAAATAGGTGTATCCACAAAATAGGGGTATCAACAAAATAGGGGTATCCACAAAATAGATGTATCCGGAAATAGGGGTATCCTCAAAATAGGGTATCCACAAATAGAGGCATTCAATGCGTATCCACAAAAAATGTGTATCCACAAAATATGGGTATCCACAAAATAGGGGTATCCATAAAATAGGGGTATCTACATATAGGGTATCCACAAAATTAATATTTTATGTAATAAAAATATATATCGGATTAAAATAAAATTATATTAAAATTGCTTTTTTGTTAATATTTCGGATACTAAGCAACTTTTTGATAAAATATGAAAGTGTAGATGTGTTTTAATGGCAAAATAAGAGCTTGCTTAATTGTAAAGTCCTCCATGGCCGAGCGGTTAAAGCCTACCGGATCAGACATTGGTTCTTCCTGAAAAGTGGCACTTTTCTTTTATCTATTGTTTTTATTAAGTTCAATAGGTCGGTAGACGTAATAAAGATTAAAAAATAGAGTATGCATTATGTACGTCTATTCACTAAAAATAACATTTGAAATAATAAAATGTATGATCTATAAATGTATGGTATATATATATACTTTTTTTCACTCTATTCACCCCCTCCCCACAAAAAAAAGGTGACAATGCCACTAAAAAGCAAAGGGGTTGCTGTTTTTTTGGGGGGTTTTTTTGTATTTTGTTGGGTTTTTTTTTTAATGATATATCAACCTCAATGGGTTTTAATGCCGACAAGTTGTTTATACTTTATTCTTCAAAAAATGCATTGCTGGTAATATTGTTTTTTTTTTTTTTTTACTTCAAAAAATTAATTGCTGATATTAAATCCTATTGTTACACTTTCACAGTGTTTCGACACTAGTTTGGGTTGTCCATAGCAGGGACCGTAAGAAGTGCTACCTCCCCAGGTCAGGGTTGACCTTTGTACACCAGCAATTAAGAGATAGTTCCATACTCCTCAAAATCTTCCTGACAAGAGGCCTTGCTGTTGGACATAGTTTATCGTGGGGTTATTGGATGTGGGGAAGAGAGAAAACTTTAGAAGGAACCGGAAACCTAATCCTGAACAGGAAACAAGTACAAATCATCGTGGAGGTGTTTGAACTGGATCAAAGGCGAACCTATCTTTTTGAGGACAAATAAAAGAAAAGTATTGTTTTTAAAAACAGATAATTCGCGTGATATCGTAGCTTCCCTCTGCCCTTTCTATAAATACCTTCATGGTAGCTGTTCTGATAATTTCTCCCTTTGATACCTAGAATCATAATAATAAAACCCATAAATTCTATAGTAACTATATATTCTAGTCAAATGAAATTGAACAGGCTTATTCTTGATCAAGATAAAATTTATTTATCAAGATTTCAATGAGTAATGCAAAGGTTATTGTATTTCATGAACGATTTCATAAATTTCAATAGGCCCGTTGTTTGTGACACGCATGCATGTTGTCGGTAATAAAACATAAAACACGACCCCCAGCACATTATATATATATATATATATATATATATATATATATATATATATATATATATATATATATAATGTATATACATTTATATAATGTATATACATATATATAATGTATATATAATGTGTGTATATATAAATATAATGTATATATATACATATATATATATATGTATATAAATAAAAGAAAAGAACAGTAAGATATAAAATCCGGTGTTCTTATATATATATATATATATATATATATATATATATATATATATATATATATATATATATATATATATATATATGTATATATAATGTATATATGTATATATATATATATATATATATATATATATATATGTATATATATATATAATGTGTGTATATATATATAATGTGTGTATATATATATATATATATATATAATGTATATATATATAATGTATATATATACAATGTATATATATAATGTATATATATATATATATATATATATATATATATATATATATACATACATATATATATATATATATATATATATATATATATATATATCAAATGGATATATATATAATGTATATATATATATTTATAATGTATATATATATATATATATATGTAATGTATATATATATAATGTATATATTTATAATGTATATACATATATATAATGTATATATTTATATATGTATATATAAATAATGTATATATATATAATGTATATATATATAATGTATATATATATAATGTATATATATAATGTATATATATACAATGTATAATGTATATATATATATATATATATATATAGAGAGAGAGAGAGAGAGTGAGTGAGAGAGAGAGACGTTTCAAAAAACTGTAACACGGTGGGGGGCAAAAAAGTTAACACCTCTACCAGATGGGTTACACGGGTGTGCAAAAAATTAACGTTTGAAGTAATAAAGATACGTCGCTTTAAAAATAATAAAAAACATACATTCTCTAGAAATTGCTTTGTTTTTATTTCAGGTACGAAGCAACATTCGGGAAAATCTGCACGAATTAATGTGCTTTTTTTAAAAAAAAATATAACATTGTTTTATTATAAAAGTCTCCGTAACCGAGATGTTAAAACACGCCAGATGTGGAGTTGATTCTGCTTGCAAAGAAGGATACGAGTTCATATCATGTCGGTGTTCACATTTCTTTGGCCCAGTTTCTTTTCCATCTTCAGTTCTTCAAATACTGTTTAAATTAGCGGCCATTTTAAATCCTGATAGAGTATGCAAGGGAAATTAACATAAAGTAAGTAAAGTTATCTATTTGATTGTCTCTGTTGGTAGTTGCAAAATTTAAAGAAGAAAAAAAATTGTATTTCCAACGAATGATTTATTTCATGGAAATATTTCGACTAGAAGTTGCCAGTCTTGGTCACTCTTTTAATTTGAATAAAAAACAGTGTAAAAAAACTAGAAACGCTTAAGAATTCAAATGAAGGGAAAAAAAACCGAATTGATGACATTTTCAAAGAGCATACGCTTTTTAAGTGAGGTCCATGTCTTATTCGTATTAAAGTTAGGATGATTGTCTCTTTTGGTAGTTGCATAATTAAAAAAAAAACTTGTATTTCCAACGTATTAATTATTTTATGGAAATATTTCGACTAGAACTTGCCAGTCTTGGTCACTCTTTTTAATTTGAGTAAAAACAGTGAAAAGAAACTAGAAACGCTTAAGAATTCAAATGAAGGAAAAAAAAAAAAACGAATTGATGATATTTTCAAAGAGCATACGCTTTTTAAGTGAGGTCCATGTCTTATTCGTATCAAAGTTAGGATGATTGTCTCTGTTGGTAGTTGCATAATTCAAAAAAAAAACTTGTATTTCCAACGAATGAATTATTTTATGGAAATATTTCGACTAGAACTTGCCAGTCTTGGTTACTCCTTAAATTTGGCAAATAAACTCTTGAAATTCGAAGAGAGAAGATATTTTTTTCAAAGCTCTGCTAGTTTCAACGGATTTCTAAGAATGTAAAAATGTCTGATTAAATATTTAATAAGGTAAATAGTAATTTGAATAGAAAGTGGAATAATCATTATTGAATTAATAGCTGGAAACTTTAAACATTATTGTAAATGATTTGTAATTCAAGACATTATGTTTTCAAAGATTTGATTTCAAAGGAAAAATGAAATTAATGTTAAACGGAGATTACAAGAATTAAACAATTTTAGGAAAAAGGAGGGAAGAAAAAATGTCTCTTACTTCTTTTTTGCTGGAATGTGCTCATTGCTTTTCTTGTGGCAGCATTAATGAGCGTAAAAGAATCAAAAGTTGTTCAAATTGTCAACTGTCTTTTCATTTATCTTGCACGGAATTAACGAGAAATGCTTCAGCGTCTCTGGTTGTTTGGAGTTCTTCACATTGTCTGTCTCTCTCGGCTCCACAAGATAGTGTGATTCATCAACATAATGAACCGACCCAAAGAGATGCCAGTGATGTTTTTAGGGCAACCTCACTCCTTAGGCAATTCCGGAAGGTGCCTTTAAAAATCCCTAAATCTGTCAGAATCCCGGCAGCCGATGCTTTGGCTACTGCCATAGACCAGGCCCTTGAACAGCTCGCTTGACTGGGATCACTTTTTATTCGCAATTCTTGTGCTCGGCATTTCTTACAATAAGGACCCTACATCATCTGTCTCATCTATTATGAAAAATAACATTTCTTTATTCAATTCGTCTAAAATAAATGCCACCGAATTTTCTAATCTTTCTAATCCTAATAGATTTCATCCTTCATCTACAGTCGACGATTCTAAGAGACTCCGTGCCCTCGCCAATGCTAAGTAGATTGAGGGTGATGTCTTAGCTGTAGTTAGAGTATTGGTCTCATACGATACTATACTAGCTACTACACCAGAATTCCTCACAGCGCTTCGTCGGAAAACATCCTGCGCCACCATCAGATGCCAGATTTGTTCAGATGGAAAACAATGATTCAAATATTGAAATCTCAAAGGAAGCAATGGTTGCCGCTCTGAAGTCTTTCTCGGAAAGCAGCAGTGGAGGTGTGGACGGCCTTCGACTTGGTCACATCAAGGACTTATTTTCTGCCCACACTCCCAAAGCTAGTGAACATTTGAAAACATCCATAACAGCTTCTCCGGTCTGGGATACCACAACATGCTCACGACTTAATATTTTCAGCCAACTTGATAGCTTTAAAAACAAAAGACTGAGGTATCCGCCCTCTCGCTGTTGGTAACATTATTCGTCGTCTCGCAGCAAAAAATTACTTGTAGAGTTGTTGTGAAGGAGATAGGGCATAACTTGCAACCTGTCCAGCTCGGGGTAGGCATACTGGGTGGATGTAAAGCCGCGGTTCATACCACAAGATCATTTTTCGAGAATATATCATCTGCGTCCCCACCGTATTTTATTAAAATTGGATATGAAAAACGCTTTCAATAGCATCAGAAGGGATCATACCCTGGAAGTTTGCCATCATCGGACTCCTTCCATATTTGAACGGGTTCATCTTTCGTATCGTCATCCAAGTATGTTGATCACCTCCGACAATATTATCTTTTCTGCTACTGGAATCCAGCAAGGTGATCCACTTGGTCCGCTACTATACGGGATGGCTTTTGACGGGGTATCTTGTTTCATCGCCTCTCCTTTCAATATATGGTATCTTGACGATGCAACGTTGGGAGGATCCATCGAGGCCGTATCTGCTGATCTCCGACTAGTTATTCCTGCTTTATCTCTGCTTGGACTTGAGATTAACTCGTCCAAGTCTGAGATAATAAAATTGAATTATACTGCAGATTATAGTGCAGATTATTCCGAGAGTTTCTATCCGGGATATCAGACTCGTCCTTGAGGATATAAAAATAACACCTAAGGAGGAATTACACATTCTTGGTTCTCCAGTCTTTCCAATGGTCATTCGAAAGTGTTTGGATGCTAAGCATGTCATTGTAACAAGAATGACTGAGAAATTGCAATTAATTGATGCACACCCAGCCCTTTTCCTCTTGCTTTCGCTACCGAGTTTCCTCTACACTCTCCGAAGTGCCCCTTGCGACCCCGAACAGGATTTCTTAAATGAGATAGATATCACAGTCAAGAGATGCGCGTAGCTAATTTGCAACGTTAATTTCGACAATACAGGTTGGAGGCAGGCAAAGCTCCCTTTGAATTTCGGAGGCCTGGGCCTTCGATCAGCGGTAGATTTGGCCCTTCCAGCAGATCTTTCTTCACTTTCGTCCAGTCGGGAATTAATTGATGAGATCCTCGGTGGATCGTCTTAATGTTTCCCGGGTAGTTCTTTCGAACAAACTTGCAGCGCCTGGGCCCCCAAATCACTTTCTATCCCACTAGACACAACAAAACAAAAAACTGGGATAAAATAAAATGCGAGGCCAATTTTACTAATTTGAGGTTCTCTCTGGATCAGCATCGCCTCGCCTGTCTACTATCTGCTTCACAACCGAGTAATGGCGCCTGGCTCAACGCACTCTCCTCTTCATCTACCGGTAGCCTTCTAGAGTGCACGGGTCGGAGTCGGGATCCGTCTTGGACTCAAATTATGTGAGCGTCACAGATGCAGAAGTGGAGCTTCCATTGATGAGTTTGGTTTGCATCCTCTCTCCTGTTGTCGTAGTGCCGGCCGCTTTCCACGGCATTCAGCTATAAGCGACATCATCAGAAGAGGTTTGGATGCAGCTGGGTTCCTTTCCCAAATCGAACCTGTAGGCCTCGACCGTGGTGATGGAAAGCGGCCGGGTGGCATTACCAAGTCGTTGATTTGGGATGCGACCTGTGCGGATACATTTTCGACCGGTAATTTGACCAGGTCCGCGGTTGAGTCGGGGTCCGTCGCCCGGGACGCAGACAAATAAAAAAAAAATAGTTAAATATTCTTCTCTTGCTGATAGATTTTTTTTTACTCCTGTGGCAGTGGGGACTTCAGGAGTTATTGGCCCTCGTTCGATGGCGTTCCTACCGAGGATTGGCACGATTGTGTCTCGATTAAGAGATGAGCCTCACGAAACAGAGTGGCTCTTGCAGCGTGTTACACTGGCGATGGTTCCAGGTAATGCTTTCTCCATCATTGCGGTTGGCAGAGAAGAGAAAAAAAAATTGTGTATATTTACTTTGTTCAATCTTTTAATTTTTTCAATAAATAAATTTCGCAAATCTTATGAAAATAATAAAAACGATCCATTCGGAATTTTTTGCTAAACACAGAATATATACAGACATCCTTTTTGCGAAACAAAAAAAAATTGAGTAAAACAATGCAAAGAAATTAGAAACGCCGAATTGATGACATTTTCAAAGTAAGGACGTACGCTTTTTAAGTTAGGTCCATGTCTTATTCGTATCAAAGTTAGGGTGCTTGTCTCTGTTGGTAGTTGCATAATTAAAAGAAAAAAAAATTTGATTTATTTTATGGAATTATTTTGACTAGAAGTTGCCAGTCTTGGTCACTCTTTTAATTTGAGTAAAAACACATGTAAAGAAACTAGAAACGCTTAAGAATTCTAATCACGGAAAATGCTTATCTCTATTGGTAGTTGCATAATTAAAAGAAAAACTTGTTGTTCCAACTAATAAGACATAGACCTCGCTTAAAAAGCGAATGTACTTACTTTGTAAATGGTGAATGTGGAAATTGTAATATGTGAATGGCTCGGGAATCAGATTAGCTAGGTATAAGATTTTTGGCCTTGTGCCGCAACTGTATTTTTGGCCTTTAATTTTTAAATACAATAAATACTAATTAAGGAGTGACCAAGACTAGCAAAAGCTAGTCGCAATATTTTCATAAAAATAAATCATTCGTTGGAAATAAATGTTTTTTCTTATAATTAAAGAATCTGCAATGTCATTGGTCGTAGCCTGGCATCTCGGCTTCAGTGACTTCCCCACCGCCGTAATGTAGCTTCCCTCAGCCTTTTCTATAAATACCTTCAAGGTAGTGGTTCTGATAACTTCTCCCCTTTGATACCTAGACTCTATGAATCTAAACGCAGGTCCAGTGGATAAAAGCGTTGATTGAAACCTGTGAATTGAACCAAAAATTGTTAATTCAAAATTTGACTAAAGCTGAGCTAAACAAAATCTTAGGAAAGTTGAGCTAAAGTTTGATAACAGACACTGATACATCCGGAAGAGGCATGACACGTGGAACTAGAACAGTCCAACCAGGAGGAAGAAATGAAGGGTTCAGTTCGAATTTCCAATTAACTGAATAAGACTGGAGCATACAACAGCCGAAATGTCCTGGATATGGCAACGAAGATAAGGACAAAAGTTCGAACAATGTAAATAGTGTAAATAATTAAAATACCTCATCTCAGAAATATAGACAGATCCTGAAGAAGGCCGGGCGTACAACGGTCAAAACCTCGTGAATATGGCTACGAAGATTCAAACAACAGTTCGAACAATATAAATAGTATAAATAACTACAATAGCTCATCTCAGAAATACAGACAGATCCTGAAGAAGACTAGACCGTACAACTGCTGAAACTTTGTGTATCTATCATAAAGTTTGAATGGCTAGAGGCAACCGAAAATTCTATGCTAGCAATTTCTTCACTCGCACTTCTCTCTTGTGGAACTCGCTCTCAGCTTCTTGCTTTCCAGTTAACTGGGAACTTCAAAATTTAAAAACAACGGTAGTCGTTATTATCTGTCTTCGTAATATCAGTTCTTTTATTGTCCTTGTTTCTTAATACTTTTTTTTCTTTTATTTTTATATTCTTTTAAACTTAGTAACCCCTTGGCGTCTGAGTGGCTTTGTCGCGTTCTTTCAGGTGGAATGATTACAAAAAATTGAAAGAAGAAAAAGATAAATAACAGAAATAAATAAAGAATTTGAACATTGCGATAGAAATATAAAAGGAGGAATATTCAAAACAACTAACACACATACGCGTTCACACAGGCACACACATATATATATATATATATATATATATATATATGAAGAAAAATATACGGAAAAACAAACAAAAATCCTAATATACAATTATGCTGTTTTAATGTTAATATAATGTCAACGTCGGACGTTTCGGTCTAATAGACCATCTTCAGGACATATTTATAAAACATAATTAACATTAGACTATATTGAATTCAACATGAAAAAGACGATGGACATAAGAGCAAGACCAATCCAAACAGACAACTGAAATGTTTTATAAGATCAGCGTTCCGTTTAAATATGATCACGTCGTCGTCACGTCTATATCCATATATTTGCTTACATATATATATATATATATATATATATATATAAAAAAGTTTCAAATTGAAAATTATAATGTTTTATTTTATGAAAGTATTTATATATATATATATATATATATATATATATATATATATATATATATATATATATAGAGAGAGAGAGAGAGAGAGAGAGAGAGAGAGAGAGAAAGAGCGGCGGAGTACAAAACTGATATCTATTGAGGCGTAAATATCTGAGTAACTAAATATTCTAGTCAAATGAAACTAAAAAAGCTTATTGTTGAGCAAGATAAGATTTATTTATCAAGATTTCAATGAGTAAGAGAAAGGTTATTGAATTTCATGAATGATTTCATAAATTTCAGTAGACCCGCCGTCTGTAAAACGGCGCATGTCGTCGGTAATTAGAAAATAAAACAACCCCCCAATTATATATATATATATATATTTATATATATATATATATATATATATATGTGTGTGTGTGTGTGTGTGTGTGTGTAAAAATATATAGAAAATGGGAAAGAACTCATTAGGTAAATAATCCAAAGTTCTTTAGCATTTTTGTTATTATTTTTAAAAAATAGTGCTCGACACAAAAATAGAGCATAAATATAATTATTCATTTAAAAATATGATTCCAACGCTACATAAGAGTTCTCATGTTTCAAAACAAGAGCTGAAAACTTCAATATAATTATTTGAATTAAACTGAATTAAAGTACCAAGC
This sequence comes from Acanthosepion pharaonis, assembly GCA_903632075.3. Taxonomy (NCBI): domain Eukaryota; kingdom Metazoa; phylum Mollusca; class Cephalopoda; order Sepiida; family Sepiidae; genus Acanthosepion; species Acanthosepion pharaonis. Next base: position 11,213 of record CAHIKZ030000095.1, read on the forward strand.
TCTGTCCCGTCTTCAAGCGAATTTTTTTTTTGGAATAACTCCGCTTTAAACTTAGACGCCCCGACCTTACCCTGACTTGACGTTCTGTGAATGTAACTGAGATATTGATACAAATTATTAAGCCTTACGCCCCTTTTCTTTAAACAATTGCTCTAGCCGTTACCATAGTAATTTTAATTTCAATAATGAATATGTTTATAAAACGCGTAAATTCCAGCAATTAGTTATTCCAAAAATAAAATTTTAACTTTTTACTTTAATTCAAATAATTATATTGAAGTTTTTGGCTCTTGTTTTGAAACATGAGAACTCTTATGTAGCGATCGAATCATATTTTTAAATAAAAATAATATATATATATATATATATATATATATATATATATATATATAGAGAGAGAGAGAGAGAGGAGGGGATCTCGAGGCGGTGTAATGGTCAGCAAGCTTGTCTCGTTAGAACAATTACGACTGAGTAGTGAGTTCGTTCCTCACTGCGTGCCCCCTATTTTGGCCTTGTGTCACATCTAAGCTACGCTTAGAAAATCACTATATATATATATATATATATATATATATAGAGAGAGAGAGAGAGAGCGAGACGTTTCAAAAAACTGTAACACGGGAGGCCACAAAAGTTAACACCTCTACCAGATGCGTTCTACTGGGGTGCACAAAAATTAACGTTTGAAGTAATAAAGATACCTCGCTTTAAAAATAATAAAAAACATAAATTCTCTAGAAATTGCTTTGTTTTTGTCTCAGGTACGAAGCAACATTCGGGAAAATTTGCACGAATTAATGTGCTTAAAAAAAAAAATAACCTCGCTTCATTATAAAAGTCCCCGTAGCCGAGATGTTAAAACACGCCAGATGTGACGGTGATTATTCTTGCAAAGAGGGATGCGAGTTCATATCATGTCGGAGTCCACATTTCCTTGGCCCAGTTTATATCCTTGTTTCTTTTCCGTCTTCAATTCATAGACGATTTCAACCTCTGTGACACGGCGAATATCTTCCGGAATTCAGCTCCTGCTAAACACGTTGCAGCATGTCTTGAGTAACAATCTCAAAGCAGCAGTGATTTCTTGCACTTTTGGTTTTCATTTGTCACTAAGGCCTGAACGAGCTGCTGCTTCTGAGCTTGAAACGAGTTCAATTGTCAACTCAAACATCAGGTAAGCTGTTAGCCACCACTAGGGTACTTCTAAGGTACCTCATTTTCTTAGTCAGTCTTGATTCTTGTTATGCCCTTCTGGGCTTGAAATGGTCAATTATCAACTCATACATGAGGAAAGTTGTTAGCCTACCACTAGAGTACTATCTAAGTTCTGTACCTCCTTTTCTTAGTCAGTATTGATTCTTGTTATGCCCTTCTGAGCTTGAAATGGTCCAATTATCAACTCATATGTCTGATGATAGAGATGTTATCCATCAACTCAGTTCTGGTACTTCAAGGTACCCCATTTTCATAGTCGGTCTTGATTCTTTTATGCCCTTCTCAGCTTGAAACGAATCCAATTGTCAACTTATGCGTTTGGTAGAGGTGTTAGGCAAGGTGCCTCAAGGTGCCTCAATTTCTGGCTTAATAAATTAAAAAAAAAAATTGTTTGGAAATGAAACATTTTTTATAAAATAATAGTCGGAGCAGTGTTAAACTGTTTTCTTTTACATATTTTTTTTTCATTTATTTCTCTTGCTTTCATTTTTTTCTTTTCTTTTCCTTCATTCTTCAGCTTTTCTCTTTTTATTTACTTTCCCATTATTAGTTTGTCGTCTTCTTTTCTCATTTTTTTATATCTATTCATCTATCATCCATCTATCATCATATCCATCTATCTCAGGAGGGCCGAGAAATACGTTGAGTGCAAAGGATTTAGATTTCGTTCCAAAAATGAGGTCAGCTGAAAAGTGAATGTTTATTGACTCAAATATGTTTTAAAAAAAAAAGAACAGCCTGATTTGGAAATTTCATAAAACAAGTTGACACAAACCAACCCAACCATACCCTATCTATCTATCTATCTATCTATCTATCTATCTCAGTGACTACGCATCTATCTATCTATCTCAGTTCTGTCTATCTATCTATCTATCTATCTATCTATCTATCTATCTCAATTCTGTTCATATCTATCTATCTATCTCAGTGACTACGCATCTATCTATCTATCTATCTATCTATCTATCTATCTCAGTTCTGTTCATATCTATCTATCTATCTATCTATCTATCTATCATCTGTCTTTCGTACTTCATATCTATCTATCTATCTATCTATCTATCTATCTATCTATCTATCTATCTATCAGTTACATTCTCTCGATCTATTAATCTGCCTCTGCTTCTCTTCAAATATCTATCTATCTATCTATCAATGCTTCTCTTCATACCTATCTATCTAAATATATATATTGTAATATGAGCGCTGGTAAAAATTGTTACTGAGACATTAAGTTTATAAGATCCAGACATTCACTCCTTCGTGTCCCCAAGGCCATATAGATGGCGTAGTAGGGAAATCCATTGACTGAGTTATCCAAAAAGTCACTTGACCCAAAGCTTTGTCAGTTCAATCCCTGGCCCCAACAGTCGAGTTATTAAAGGGAATTAATTGAAATTGAGATATCGAAAGAGGAATTGTACTTTGAATTCGTTCAATCTAGCCCCGTGTACCAAACAAAGAGTTCGTTTCGAAATTGCAAATATCACCTGAAGAAGGCCGAAACGTCAGCAATAAAGATGAGGACATCAGTAACTAGGGTAAGTATCTATGCATCTAACTCGCTAGCTGTATTTGGTGTATCCAAATTTCTGGAAGGTTTACCAAGAATGAAGACAAAGTGAAGAAAACCGGAAGGTATAATGGTCGAAACGTTGTGCGCAGAACGGCCAACATATGCATGAAGATCCGAATAAGAAAGCAAAGAAAAAAAAGAATAATTTCCCATCACGCTTAATTGTTATACTTGTAAATTCTTCTGGTATGCTTTCAGGGCGTAAGCGTTTATGGCTCTCCACAACTTTCTGTTCTTTATAGCTCTAAGAAATTTTTACCTACTTAATATCCCTCCCACACTGTTCTATATCCCATGGCCTGTTCGATAGAGTACTTGCTGATCCACTCTGGCTGTTCAGGATGTGAGCGATCATGGCTCTTCACAACTTCCTATCTTTTTTAGCGCTAAGCAATGATTGGCACCTTCTTCTTCTTGTTCTGCCATACATTTACACAAACTCGTTAGGTAGGTTATTCGCTGCTCTTTGTGACCATTCTGTATATTGGCGATCATAGCTCTCCACAACTTCCTATCGTTTTTAGCGCTAAGCATTGATTGTCGAATTACTTTCCCTCACGTTCCTAGTTCTTTCATTCATACACAAGCTCATTATGCAGGTTACTCGCTGCTTTCCTCTGACTGTTCAGAATGTGGGCGCTCAAGGCTCTCCACAACATCCTATTCTTTTTAACACTAAGTAATCATCGTCTCCTTACTCTCCATCCCAGTCCCTGTTGGGTCATCCATTTACACATTATCGTTAGGTAGGTTAATCGCTGCGTTCAAGATGTGGGCGATCAAGGTTCTCCATAACTGTTGTGGTAGGATCCACCTAATTTGCATAGTGGAGTACCGACCATATAAATATAGTTAGTACCGGAAAGAGAGGGAGGAACCAAGAGATTCAACCAGAGACTCTGCCCGACTGCGACTCAGTCAACACATTCTACAGGAACGGTCTTACCAGGCATATACAAAAGACTATATGTAAATATTGTGTACACTTTCTTGTTTCAATACATTTTGTTCTAAGTACATTTTGTGTATTATTCCATGCATTAGTCAAGTTTCAACAATGGCGACGAGGTATAAAGAACTATACAAAAAAAAAAGTTGCAGAAAAGAATACTACGGGACTTTCATATAGGTCACCCGGGTATTAATAGAACAAAAAGCTTAATGCGAAGCTTTGTATATTGGAAAGGAATGGATGTGGATATCGCAAACATGGTTCATCGATGTAAAGGGTGTGCGTTAGCAGCTAAGGCACCACCTATAGTACACAAACCATGGCCCAAGACGGATCATCCGTGGACAAGATTACACATTGATTTCGCTGGTCCAGTAGAAGATTATTACTACTTAATAGTGGTAGATAGTTTTACAAAATGGCCGGAAGTACTACGCTGTAAAAAGCCTACGTCCAATACCACAACAACTTTTTTGCATGAACTATTTGCACGGTTCGGTGTATTGTGAGTGACAATGGTACACAATTCACTTCTGAAGAATTTAAGGAATTTTGTGAGTTATATCAAATTAACCACATAACGACGCCTCCGTATCATCCGAGGTCCAATGGACTCGCAGAAAGATTTGTCGATACTTTAAAGCGAGCTCTGAAGAAAGCCTCATGAGTTCCAACGGAAAAGGCGCTTCAGCAATTCTTACAAGTATACAGAATCACGCCAAACCAGAGAACACACGCAAACATGGCACCAGCTGAACTAATGTTCGCTAGGAAAGTTAAGTCAGTGTTTGACAAGCTTTTGCCAGGAAAAAAATAGAGTAAAAAATACCATGTATACAGAGAAAAAGATACACTCCCGGAGAGAAGGTGTTTTCAAGTGCTATAAAAACAACGTTGAGTTCTGGGAGCGAGGCATAGTGGACAAGAGAATCGGTGACCTGATTTACATAATTAAAGGGCTGAAGAATACTCATAAAAGGCACAAGAATCAACATAAAAATGTTACGTTATAGAGCATGAAGAGAGTATACCGGATGAGGAGGAAGATCCCATTGAGGTAATGTATGATATGTTTCAAGTAGAACCTCCGTAAAATACTCCTGAACCGAGAAGATCCGGTAAGAAACGGAAGTTCACGGACCCATTGGACGTGAATCCAAAACGGAAAAAATATTAAAATTAAGCAGATGGACATATGCATATGAAGTATGTAAATGGATCTACAAAGAAATAGCCATAATCATCAACCCATATAGGAAGCCAGTTTGAAATCCAAAGGATTCCAAGTCTTGGGAGGGGGTTGTGGTAGGATCCACCTAATTTGCATAGTGGATTACCGACCATATAAATATGGTTGGTACCGGGAAGAGAGGAGGAATCAAGAGATTCAATCAGAGACTCCCGCCCGACTGCGACTCAGTCAACACATTCTCCAGGAACGGTCTTACCAGACATATACAAAAGACTATATGTAAATATTGTGTACACTTTCTTGCTTCAATACCTTTTGTTCTAAGTACAATTTGTGTTGCATTATTATTCCATGAATTAGTCAAGTTTCAACAATATCATACTATGCGTTTAAAGAGAAACAAAGAAAAGAGTGCTGAACTGCTATGTAATATCAATCCTCCTATATGGCAGTGAATGCTGGACAATGTCCTCACAGATGAAGAGGAGACTTGAAGAAAGAGAAACAACGAAAAGTGTGCTGAACTGCTATGTAATCCCAATCCTACTATATGGCAATGAATGCTGGGCAATTTCCTTGTAGATGAAGAGGAGACTTGAAGCAAGAGAAACAAAGAAAAGAGTGCTGAACTGTTATGTAATATCAATCCTCCTATATGGCAGTGAATGCTGGACAATTTCTTCACAGATCAAGAGGAGACTTGAAGCAAGAGAAACAAAGAAAAGAGTGCTGAATTGCTATGTAATATCAATCCTTCTATATGGCATTGAATGCTGGACAATTTCCTCACATATGAAGAGGAGACTTGAAGTAAGAGAAAAAAAGAAAAGAGTGCTGAACTGCTATGTATTATCAATCCTTCTATATGGCAGTGAATGCTGGACAATTTCTTCACAGATCAAGAGGAGACTCAAAGCAAGAGAAACAAAGAAAAAAGCGCTGAACTGCTATGTAATAACAATCCTCCTATATGGCAGTGAATGCTGGGCAATTTTCTTGTAGATGAAGAGGAGACTTGAAGCAAGAGAAACAAAAGAAAAGTGTGCTGAACTGCTATGTAATACCAATCCTCCTATATGGTAGTGAATGCTGGACAATTTCCTCACAGATGAAGAGGAGACTTGTAGCAATAGAAACAAAGAAAAGAGTGCTGAATTGCTATGTAATAACAATCCTCCTATATGGCAGTGAATGCTGGACAATTTATTCACAGATCAAGAGGAGACTTGAAGCAATAGAAACAAAGAAAAGACTGCTGAACTGCTATGTGATATCAATTCTCCTATATGGCAGTGAATGCTGGACAATTTCCTCGAAGATGATGAGGAGACTTGAAGCAAGAGAAAGAAAGAAAAGTGTGCTGAATTGCTATGTAATACCAATCCTCCTATATGGCAGTGAATGCTGGACAATTTCCTCACAGATGAAGAGGAGACTTGAAGCAATAGAAACAAAGAAAAGAGTGCTGAACTGCTATGTAATAACAATCCTCCTATATGGCAGTGAATACTGGGCAGTTTCCTCGCCGATGAAAAGTACACATGCCAGAACATTTGAACAACAAAGAACAAAACCCCGTAAGTTATGCTTTCAAGTTATTATCCCTTCAAGTCCTTCTTCTGACCCTCATTTCGTAGGTCATGTGATGTTTCATGTTTACATGCTGGGTCAACTGATTCCGTCTTCTCAATCAGTTCAAGTGATACTAAAATATTTACTATTGTGGCACAATCTTAAAGTAAAGTCAGATGTCATTGTGAAAATAACACGGGTGGACTGAGAAATTGATAGACTGTCTATGAAGGGGTGATGCTAGATTGTGAAATCTTGCATGCATTAATTTCACCTCTTCTTCTTAATAACTACAATGTTCTTTTCCAGGTACGATGAAGGGCTGAAAAGTTCATCGGCTGACTATGAAGGAATGATGCTAGAGCTGTCTAATCTTGTACGCGTTAATTTTAACTCCTCATATTAATAATTGCATTGTTTCTTACCAGGTGGGATGAAAAGAGCATGGGTTGGCTATGAAGGATTGATGCTCTAGCAGTGCATTTATTTCAATTCTTCTTATTCATAACTGCATTGTTTCTTTCCAGATACGAGAGTGGCTGAAAAGTTCATAGGCTGACCATGAAGGAATGAAGTTAGAACTGTGAAATCTTGCATGCATTTATTTTAACTCTTCTTTTTTAATAACTGCATTGTTTTAATTTCAGGTACGAGAGTGGCTGAAATGTTCATAGGCTGACTATTAAGGATTGATGTTAGAACAGTGAAATCTTGCAGGCATTTATTTCAACTCTTCTTATTCATAACTGCATTGTTTCTTTTCAGGTCAGAGGGTGGGCTGAAATTTTTCATAGGCTGATTATGAAGATGTGATGCTAGAGCTGTGAAATCTTGCAGGCATTTATTTCACCTCTTCTTATTAATAACTGCTTTGTGTCCTACTCGGTAAACTGACTTCTGACAGTTTAATGAAGATTTCAGTTCTAATTCTTATCGGCGTTTATTGAAAATGGACAAAATCCGCCATTGTGGTGATATCAAGTACCTCCAAAAACATTCAGCCTCCAAGAACATTGATGTTGACATAGTGTTGATACATTCAGGGCTGATGCTCCAGTTTTATCAACAGTGCAAAAGTGGGCAGCTGAATTTAGGATGGGAAGGTAAGGTCTTGAATTTGTCATAAGTTTTGCACATGCTGCAACATCCTTCAACGAGAAAATCATTGATAGTTTTCACCCCATGGTGATCGATGACAGGCGATTGACCATGAATCAAATAACCAATGCTATTAACATATCGCCTGCGGGAGTTGAGAATATTCTTCACAATGAACTTGGCATGCCCAAGGTTTCTGCTCGGTGGATGCCACATCTTCTGACATCTGATCAAAAGCTCACTGGGCTGATAACCTCAGTCACAGGAACATCTGACATTGTTTCAGACAGGGCCTGTTGATGTCCTTGAACGTTTTCTAGCCAAAGTCCAGTATTGTTTTCATCACTTTGAGCCAGAAACAAGGATACAATACATGCCGTCGAAACACCCTCCTCACCTGTTCTGAATAAGGTCATGGTTGTTTCCTCTACAGGGATGGTGATGGCTCCTTTTTTGGGGTGGGGAATGCGATAGGCATTGTGTTTACTTATCTTCAAAAGGGCCACACCATCAATGGAGAGTACTATGCCAACTAGCTGAGGCAGCTGCGAAAGTTTATCAAGACCAAACACCGAGGAAAACTACCGAAAGGAGATTTGTTTTATCAGATTTTGGTTTCAGTGACTGCTATCTGTGACTATGGCTTTAAACAGGTTGATCACTCCCTCTATTAACCAAAGTTTACTATTATCTGTTCCCCAACATGAAAGAAACACTTGGCTAGGAAACAGTATTGCAATGATGATGACGTCATATCTGCTGTTGATGACATTTTTTTTTATCAACAGGATGAAATCTTCTTCACCAATGGGATCCCGCTGTCCCGAGGAAAGAAGTGTGTGGACCACAAGGCGGAGTATGTTGAAAACTAAACCTCATCTGGTCACATTCCATGAGTGTATCTTGGTCAGCTATTGAGAAATCTATGTAGGTGTACATGTGTGTGGAAGATTTTATTCGTCAATCGTCCAGGGAAGTGTTGTTTTCGTCACTTTATAGCAGAGACAAAGATACAGTCCATGCAGTGGAAACACCCCATCTCGCCTGTTCCAAGTAATGTCATGGTTGTTTCCTCTACAGGGATGGTGATGGCTTCAGTTTATTGAGATGCGAAAGGCATCGTTTTTAATTATCTTCAAAAGAGCCAAACCGTCAATGGAGAGTACTATGCCAACTTGCTGAGGCAATTACGAAAGGTTAACAAAACAAAACCTCCAGGAAATCGTACAAAAGGTTTGTTTGTTTTTTTCGTCGGGACAACGCTCGAGCACACAAATTCTTGATTTTAGTGGCTTGTATGCATTGCTGTAGCTTTGAACAGGTTGATCACTCTCTCTAGTCTCGTGATTTGACTATCATCTGTTCCCCAACATAATAAAAGACTTGGCTGGGAAACAATATTGCATTGATGATGACGTCATACCTGCTGTTGATGACATTTTTTTTTACCAACACGATGAAAGTTTCACCAATGGGATCCCATGTTGATCACGTTCCAGAAAAATCTGATATCTAGCTAGTTTATTTGAACGTTTCTTAACCCATGAATGTTGGGTTCATCCCTTTGAATTAGACACAAAGAGACAATCCATGCAGTGGAAATACCTCACCTCACCTACTCCACATCTGCCCAAGGTCGTTTTATCTGCAGGGAAGGCGATGGAATTGTGTTTATTGACTATCTTCCAAAGGACCACAGCATCAATGGCGAGAACTATGCTGACTGGCTGAAGCCGTCACAAACGGCCAGAAAAACTAATTAAAGTTGTTTTGTTTCACCACGACAATGCTTAAGCACAAAATGGCTGCGTGACTCAGGCTTTCATCTTGTTAATCCTCCTCTGCTTTCCAGATTTGACCCAATCTGATTATCATTTATTCACCAGCATGGAATAGCACTTGACTGAGAAACAGGCAGTGATTATGTCCTATCTGTTGTTGTTGCCTTTTTTTCACCAGTGGGTCACAAGCAGTGCAACACCGATGGAAGAATTGTATGCGTCACAAGGTGGACTATTTTGAAAAATAAACCTCATTTGGTTACAATCCATAAGAGTATCTTGGTCAGCCTATGAAAGTTTTCAGCCGACATTTGTACAGGGACTTCCAAATAACGGACTAAAGGAAAACAAAAATTTTATCTGCACGTGACTTGAGATTTCATTTTACCTTTTACCTTTTTCCTGTTAAAAGCGTCTATTTACCCAAATATTTTAAATAAAAAAGTATAAAGACGGCTCGTATGACGTCGAAAGTACAGCTAAGTTAAACAGTGAAATAATGTCAACCAATGTAGAAATTGAGGAGTCTTTATTAACGAAAAAAATGTACTTGTCAGTATATAAAACTTTCGTAGCATCCACTAGCTTTTCTTTTTCGGAGTCGAAGAGAAGGCGTGTAACACATTACGACACTGTTTATGTGCACGTGACCTGAGATTTCATTTTACCCTTGTTTTTCCTGTTAAAAGCGTCTATTTACCTAAATTTTTAAAATAAAAAAGAATAATGACGGCTCGTTTGACGTCGAAAGTACAGCTAAGTTAAACAGTGAAATAATGTCAACCAGCGTATAAATTGAGAAGTTTATTAACGAAAAAAATGTACTTGTCAGTAAATAAAACTTTCGTAGCATCCACTAGCTTTCCTTTTCGGAGTCGGAGAGAAGGCGTGTAACACATTACGTTTATGTGCATATGACTTGAGATATTTCATTTTAATTTTGTTGGGTTTTGCCCGTTAAAAGCATATATTTACCCAAACATTTAAAATAATAAAAAAAGACCGCTTATTTGAAGTCGGAAGTACAGCTAATTTAACATGTTACGGTTTATGTTACCTTACCTCATTGCAAGGTTACGAACTATAAACCTAAATTGAGCTTGAAATATTGTGTAATCGGCTCTATTTTCTTGTAAAATACTTGGATATGATATAATGAATAATTTGCAGTGAAAAAAGCAATTTTCGATTTTTTATTGAATACGCCGCTCCTCCACCGAACGCGTCATATAGTCTCGTCAATTTAATTTAGTTTCTTTTTGTCTATATTTTATCACTTTTGTTATTAAATATCCCACGTTGTGATAACAGAAGATCTTCTAAGAAAGGTAAAATGTTGTAAGAGCTCGGACGTAAATTTACTGTGGATATTCTAGCGATTAAAGCACTTTCTATACAATTTTGTCTTAGTAAATTGATTTCTCTTTTGAGTAGAGAAGCTTTTTTTTTAAAACGAAACCTATGGTCAGACTCATTACACTGAGCAATTAATACAATAGTGTCATTCAGGAAGAAAATAAGTAACTACAGACACTAAGATTTGAACGTGACACTCTGGACTTATTTATTTCATTTTAAAAAAATAAAGCATGTAAAAAGGAAAATTTTAAGTTAATATAAAACCAAAAATAAAATGATTTTGACAAAAAAACCTTAATGATTTCACTATAATTATGTGATTCTATATTCAATTTGTTGTTAAGTATTTTTCATTTTCTCCTTTATTATTGGCAGCATTTTAGAATACTTTAGCTGCAATGCTAAGTTTCTTAAGTTGAACAAACTAGAGCTATTTCTTTTATGCTTTGTTTCATCTCTTTTCCATTGTTGTTTTTAGATCACTTTCTTCCAGTCATTTTGATCGGCAATAGCAGAATTCTGAAATTTAGAATGATCTTATTGTATTTCAGAAATAAAACCTGTAAAAAGGAATCTTTTAAATTAATATACGACCAAAAATAAAATGGTTTTGATATAAAACCTTAATGATTTCACTATAATTATGTAACAACAATAATGCAATGATATTCCGCAGACAAATCTACAGTTTATGTTGCCCCATCTCATTGCAAGATTACGAACTATAAACCTAAATTGAGCTTGAAATATTGTGTAATCGGCTCTAATTTTTTGTAAAATACTTGGATATCATATAATGAATAATTTGCAGTGAAAAAAGCAATTTTCGATTTTTTATTGAATACGCCGCTCCTCCACCGAACGCGTCATATAATCTCGTCAATTTAATTTAGTTTCTTTTTGTTTATATTTTATCACTTTCGTTATTAAATATCCCACGTTGTGATAATAGAAGATCTACTAAGAAAGGTAAAATGTTGTAAGAGCTCGGACGTAAATTTACTGTGGATATTCTAGCGATTAAAGGAATTTCTATACAATTTTGTCTTAGTAATTTGCTTTCTCTTTTGAGTAGAGTAGTTTTTTTTTTAAAACGAAACCTATGGTCAGACTCATTACACTGATTAATTAATACAATAGCGTCATATAGGAAGAAAATAAGTAACAACCGACACCGAGATTTGAACGTGACACTCTGGAATTATTTATTTCATTTTAAAATATAAAGCATGTAAAAAGAAATATTTTAAAATAATATACGACCAAAAATAAAATGCTTTTGATAAAAGAAAACCTTTATGATTTCACTATAATTATGTAACAATAATGCAATGATATTCCGCAGACAAATCTACGGTTTATGTTACCTCATCTCATTGCATGGTTACAAACTATAAACCTAAATAGAGCTTGAGATATTGTGGAATCGGCTGTCATTTCTTTTGTAAAATACTTGGATAGGATATCATGATTAATTTGCAGTGAAAAAAACAATTTTCGGTTCTTGTTGAATACGCGTCATATGTTTAGACTGGATTTTTTCAAGCGGGGTCCATCTTGACCCCATGTGTGTGTGTGTATGCGAGGGGGGGTCCATGTAACATTATTTGGGGTTCCACAAAAAAATCAGGACATCAGGGTAATATTTTAGTAGTCCATAGAGCAATTTCATTATTTACATAGTTCGAACTATCATCCTCATTGCCATACTTATCAGAACATTTCGTCCGTTATACACTCCGGCCTTCTTTGGGTGGTTGGAATAATAACAAACTAAACCCTTTATTTCGTTCGCTGGGGTAAACCGTTCTAGTTCCACGTGCCATGCCTAATGGATGTCAGATATCAGTTACCTCCTGTTAATTACCCTCTCCAAGTTCTCCACTGCCTCAACCAGGTATTGAACTCACACACTTTGGGTCCTGTCACTAACGCCTTTATCCACGGCGCCATGTTTCCTCGATAAATATGATAACAAAGATGAGGATTGTTAGACCGAACAAAGTAAATAGTGGCCATAATACCTCATCTCAGAAATATAGATAGATAAAGAGCAATTTCATTTCAATAAAATCAAGAATTGGAATTTCTGCAGCAATCCACCCGGATTAAAATATTAAAAATAGAAAAAAACATCTCTAAAACTGGCAGTAAACGAGATCAAGCGATGTAGTCTAGCGTCTCTTTTAAGCTACTCTACTGGATGTCTTGATTGTAAAAGTTGAAAAACTGAAAAAGATACATAAATTAAAGGATTTTATATATATATATATATATATATATATATATATATATATATATATATATATATATATATATATATATGAAAATATATAGTTTTAAAATTATGTTATGTTTATGAAATAAAGTGCTCAACATCAGAGACAAATGTAAAATAAAAATAAAAGTGAACATTGAATTCAACACTCAGAGACGACAGGCCCTTTCATACTTGACGCAATCTTCAGGCCGTGAATGTTGGATATTTTATCGTCTATTTATATATAGGGGTCAGTTGTGCATTGCGGGTAATCTACTGTGGTGGTTATTTTGCGAGAGTGGCTTGTTTATTTATTTATTAATTTATTTGTTTAGGATGATTTATTTTACTTGTTTTTCATTTTTATGTTGTATTATTTATTGTTTTCGTAGTAAAAGATTTGAGGGGAGGATTTGCTAAAGTCGTTCATTTAATAGTTTGTTTTGGTCTGGGAATATAATTACAGCTATTTATTCGTTCAATGTTTAGATTGCTTTCCGTATCCTCTTCTGTTGTTTTGGTGAGTGGACAGTTTTTAATTTATTTATTTAAATTGATAATTTTTACTTGTTTTTGCTTATTTATGCTTATTTTTTTACTTCTTACGGTTATTTTAGCAGGGGCGATTAGTTTATTTATTTATTTATTTTGATTAATTTTTTTAAGTTTATTTTGTATATTTTATTTATTCTGTTTGGTTTTCGATTTTTGTGTGACACAGGACAGAGTAAGGATATATAACAGAGAGTTTTAGGAGAGGTGAGTGGAAGGGGTTTAAAAGAGAAAAATGAATGTTGTCGGATTCTCTCTGTTAAGGTTTAATCTCCCTCCTCCTCATACTTACACTCTCTCTAAATTCTGTTTTTATTTCCGGAGTTGGGTTTTTTTTCTGTTTTCTTTTTGAATTTGTAGGTCTGATGAATTGGTCGTATTTACGATTCCAATGGAATAAATTATATCCATGGAATATTAGTGTTTAAGCCTTTTTTATTATATATATATATATATATATATATATATATATATATATATATATATATATATATATATATAGAAGAAATATTGTGTCAGGTGGTTTTCATTTTCAACCTTTGGAAGTAAAGTCTGATGATCCAGAGCCCTGTTAAAGGGTTGTGGTGAAATAACTTATTACATGGAACCTTTATTCAATATATATATATATATATATATATATATATATATATATATATATATGAAGAAATATAGTGTCAGGTGGTCTACTATTTCGTCTATTCTAAGGGGAGTGATTTATTTTTACTTTCTTTATTATATATATATATATATATATATATATATATATATATATATATATGAAGAAATATTGTGTCAACTGGCCTGACGATTGTATCTAGCATGAAACAGACTGTCGCCTCTAAGTGTTGACTTCTATAATATTTTCACTTTTATATATATATATATATATATATATATATATATATATATATATATATATATATATATATATATATATATAAAACAAATTTATATAAATATTATAATTTATTATATATTAATTTAATATATTAATAATAAATATTAATATTAATTTTAAATATTTAATAAAATTAAATAAAATATTAAAATATTAATATAAATGAATGTAGTATAGTTATGGACTTGACATTTTGAAATGACATAAACAGAGATCTCATTGAATAAATCCGTACTTTTTCAAATTTATTAATTACTCACATAAATTAAATTGATTATTATGAGTTATTTTGCTAGTGTACGTAAATGTTCAGTAGAATTTAAATCATAGTTTATAAAGAAAAATAATATAGATATTATAATTTATTATATAAATTAATTTAATATATTAATAATATATAATGATAATAATTTAAATATTAATAAAATAAAATATTAACTTCAAATATTAATAAAATAATATATTAATTTTAAATATTAATAAAGTAAAATAAAATATTAATGTAAATGCCTGGAATAATATCCAAATCTCAAAATCTAGATCATCTTAAATAAGTTAATGTGTCACGATCTTTCAGGATTAATACAGTAGAATCCTTCATATCGGGAATCGTTCATATCGGGAATCGTTCATATCCGTAATCCCTCATATCCGGAATCCCGCATATCCGGAATCCCGCATATCCGGAATCCCGCATATCCGGACATGATCTTGACGTGCATATTTGAAGTATTTTGGTAATATGTAAGCGATTTGAAATTTCTGTTTTTTCAGGAAATTTACTTTGGATAATTGCTTATGCGTATTTCAACATAATGGCTTTTATTGGTGCAAAAGATGATTGGAATAAGAGGAAAAGAAACACTTTGAAATTATCGCAAAACGTGGAAATTTTAAACAGACTAGACGCTGGTGAAAGTTCATTGTAACTAATGGCTGAGTTCAACATAAAGAAAGTCAACATTGGATGATATAAAATCTTCCAAAGAAACTATTCTCCAACGTTCAGACTGTCATAATGAACAAGGAAATGAAAAAAGAACATGATTATGATGAAACCTGGACTGAAATTGAAAAATGTCCTTCATTCCAATAATTCTCATCCTTTTCATTCTATCATTTGTATCTATCCCTCTATATTTTTACCCTTTCCAATTATCTTTGTCATTTTTCCTTTTTTTCTTTCTTTCTTTCTGTCTTTCTTTCTTTCTTTCTTTCTTTCTTTCTTTCTTTCTTTCGTTGTAATTAAATTATATTACTTTCCCTATACATCTACTATTTCTCTATAAAAACTTTCTTTCTTTCTTTGTAATCACATTATCTTTCTTCCCCTATAGATCAACTATTTCTCTGTCGAAATTTCTTTCTTTCTCTCTTTTGTTCTGTCTTTCTCTCTTTTCCTTTCTTTTATTTTTTGTAATCAAAATTGTATTATATTCTCACTTTCCCTATAAATATACTATTTGTCTATCGAAACTTTCTTCGAGTCTTTCTTTCTTTCTTTCTTTGTAATGAAATGATCTTCCTCTCTCTACATAATTACGATTTCTCTTTCTTTTTCTTTCTTTCTTTCTTTCTTTCTTTCTTTTTTTCTTTTTTTCTTTATAATGAAATGATCTCTCTTTCTCTACATATCTACTATTTATCTTTTTCTTTCATTTTTTTTTCCTTCCTTTCTTTCTTTCTTTCTTTTTTTTTTCTTTTCTTTTTTCTTTTTTCTTTCTTTGTAATGAAATGATCTTTCTTTCTTTACATAATTATCTTTTCTTTCTCTTTCTACTATTTCTCTTTTTCTTTCATTTTTTCTTCCTTTCTTTCTTTTCCTTTCATTCTTTCTTTGTAATGAAATGATCTTCCTTTCTCTACATATCTACTTTCTTTTTTTCTTTCTTTCTTTTCTTTCTTTCTTTTTTGATCTCCCTTTCTCTATATATCTACTGTTTTTCTTTCTTTCTTTTTTTCTTTCTTTTCTTTTCTTTCTTTCTTTCTTTCTTTGTAATGAAATGATGTTTCTTTATATATCTACTGTTTTTCTCTTTCTTTCTTTCTTTCTTTCTTTCTTTCTTTCTTTCTTTCTTTTGTAACTTTTTCTCTATTTCTACTGTTTCTCTTTTTCTTTCTTTCTTTCTTTCTTTCTTTTTTCTTTCTTTCTTTCTTTTGTAATGAAATGATCTCCTTTCTCTATATATCTACTGTTTCTCTTTCTTTCTTTCTTTCTTTCTTTCTTTCTTTCTTTTCTTTCTTTCTTTTCTTTCTTTCTTTCTTTGTAATGAAATGATCTCCCTTTCTCTATATATCTACTGTTTCTCTCTTTCTTTCTTTCTTTCTTTCTTTCTTTCTTTTCTTTCTTTCTTTCTTTTCTTTCTTTGTAATGAAATGATCTCCCTTTCTCTATAATCTACTGTTTCTCTTTCTTTCTTTCTTTTTTCTTTCTTTATTTCTTTCTTTCTTTCTTTGTAATGAAATGATCTCCCTTTCTCTATATATCTACTGTTTCTCTTTCTTTCTTTCTTTCTTTCTTTATTTCTTTCTTTGTAATGAAATGATCTCCCTTTTCTATATATCTCTGTTTTCTTTTTTTTTTCTTTCATTTTTTTCTTTCTTTCTTTCTTTCTTTCTTTCTTTGTAATGAAATGATCTCCCTTTCTCTATATATCTACTGTTTCTCTTTCTTTCTTTCTTTCTTTCTTTCTTTCTTTCTTTCTTTCTTTCTTTCTTTGTAATGAAATGATCTCCCTTTCTCTATATATCTACTGTTTCTCTTTCTTTCTTTCTTTCTTTCTTTCTTTCTTTCTTTCTTTCTTTGTAATGAAAAATGATCTCCTTTTCTATATATCTACTGTTTTCTTTTTTTTCTTTCTTTCTTTCTTTCTTTCTTTCTTTCTTTTTCTTTCTTTCTTTGTAATGAAATGATCTCCTTTCTCTATATATCTACTGTTTCTCTTTTTCTTTCTTTTTTTTTTTCTTTCTTTTCTTTTTTTTTTTTGTAATGAAATGATCTCCCTTTCTCTATATATCTACTGTTTCTCTTTCTTTCTTTCTTTCTTTCTTTTTTTTTCTTTCTTTCTTTCTTTCTTTCTTTGTAATGAAATGATCTCCCTTTCTCTATATATCTACTGTTTCTCTTTCTTTCTTTTTCTTTCTTTCTTTCTTTTCTTTATTTCTTTCTTTCTTTGTAATTTCTCCTTTCTCTTATCTACTGTTTCTCTTTCTTTCTTTCTTTCTTTCTTTCTTTCTTTCTTTCTTTCTTTCTTTCTTTCTTTGTAATGAAATGATCTCCCTTTCTCTATATATCTACTGTTTCTCTTTCTTTCTTTCTTTCTTTCTTTCTTTCTTTCTTTCTTTTGTAATGAAATGATTTCCCTTTTATATATCTACTGTTTTCTTTCTTTCTTTTTTTTTTTCTTTTTCTTTCTTTCTTTTTTGTAATGAAATGATCTCCCTTTCTATATATCTACTGTTTCTCTTTCTTTCTTTCTTTCTTTCTTTCTTTCTTTCTTTCTTTCTTTCCCAACAAATCTACTATTTCTCCACCGAAACTTCCTTTCTTTCATTCTTTACAACGAAATGATCTTTCCTTCTCCATATATACATATATGTATTTATCAGAATTGTCTTTCATTCTTTCTACACTTCGTTACCCCTTCGTATTTGCTTTTCTTTTCAAATTTGTATCTTTAAACTGCACCTTCTTTCCAACCCCACCCTGTCACCTCCGCTTTCGTTACTTGAAATCGGAATTTTCATTGGTCAAGCCCATTCTCTGAAAAAAAAAAAAAGATCTGCTTGACTAACCCCCATATTTTAAACGTTTATTTGAGTAAGATCAAAGAAAGGGAAAAAAAATACATCGCTTTGCTCGAAGGATTTTTTGCCTGTGTCACTCTCTACGCAACTGACTTAAAAGGACGAAAGAGGTCGAATGTTCTCGATCGTTTCATGAACTGACAAATATCACCATAGTACAGGTATGTTGGTTGAAATATTTTATGTTGAAGTTGGAGAAATAGAAAGTATTTCGTATTATTAGACATTAGTATGTATTGGCTCTTAAGATTTTAGAAGTAATATTTCGATGCACTCACACGAATACATACAAGTAAACACGAACAGATACACACAAATAACTAAACACAACATACACACACTCAAAAAAAAAGAACACACACACAGACATTTAACTAAAAAATTCACAGTATTTCTTTTATGACGATTAACTATGCCTAGCTTAAATGTTTGTTCAAGGCCGAAACCCATGGAGAACTTAGTGAGGATCGAACTCACTACACAGTCGTCGGTTTATTTGGTTAACGGCATATCAACACCTTATGGGTCATTTAATGCCGAAATTTAATTTTCTTGGGAGCTTTGGTAATTTTTATTTTTATTCTTTTTACTACAGCTGAATCCCTGACAACCGGACTAAGAATGTCTTCCGGATATGAGGAATTGGCTTCTTCCGGATATGAGGGATTCCGGATATGAGGCATTCCGGATATGATCGCTGATGTTTCTTTATACAGTAGAATCCCTGACAACCGAACTAAGAAGGCCTTCCGGATATGAGGAATTGTTTACAAAGTCCGGATATGAGGGGTTATATTTAGATTAAAATAAAAGAACTGAAATCAGGTTTAACATTTATCTTCAATGTTTTATAGTAAACAAAATAAGCTAATGGTGAGTGAAATATAACGGAATTGATTTTAAGGAAAAAGAAATAAATTATGTAATGTTAATGAAAATTCATTAAATTAATTCTGCCACGTATGTAAAACAAATAATTTAACGAGGATATTTTAATCGCTGTTGCATGACGATTCTTTCTCTTCTAATGTAATTCTCAACTTTTTCCGCATATCGTTTTGCTTTTGTTCTTGAAATTTTTTAAAACAAAAGACACGTTTTTAACTCTGCGTGCATTTTTGCAATCGCCATAGCTGAATGTTGGCTTTCTTTCCATAAAACTGACAACCTTTTCAATAGCTTTTTCAATTTCAGTCCAGGTTTCATCACAATCATGCATCTCGTCGCTATCTTGTTGCAGATGTGTCTCGTTGTCATGCTTTCCTCTTATTGCCATCATCTTTTGCACCAATACAAGCCATTAGGGTGAAATAAGCATAAGCAATTATGCAAAGTAAATTTCCTAAAAAACAGAAATTTTAAATCAGTTACATATCACCCAAATAGTTCAAATATACACATCAAAATTATGACCGGATATGTGGGATTCCGGATATGAAGCACTCCGGATATGAGAGATTCCGGACATGAGAAATTCTGGATATTAGGGATTATACTGTAATTAAAAGTATTTTTTACTATAAAAATGTATTTTTTATGCTTGCATAGTGTTTTGATCCCAATTTAGTATGTTCACTATGTGCCCAAAGTTGGGACCCTAGCAGGTACTAACATCCCAGGTCAGGGTGGACCTGAGAATAAAAGCAATTAGGAGGTGGTTCCACAGCCCGGAAAAAACCTTTCGATCACAGTCCTTACTGCCTGTTGTAGCTTATCGTCATACCAAAAACAAACCACTCAATCGTCGCGAGACAAGATTTCTTTTACGTATCATATCTTTTCAGGACGTGGGCGATCATGGTTCTCCACAATTTCCTGACTTTTGGTGTACCAAGGAACATTTCAACAAATACTGTCCTTGATCTA
Organism: Acanthosepion pharaonis; assembly: GCA_903632075.3. Taxonomy (NCBI): domain Eukaryota; kingdom Metazoa; phylum Mollusca; class Cephalopoda; order Sepiida; family Sepiidae; genus Acanthosepion; species Acanthosepion pharaonis. Next base: position 31,347 of record CAHIKZ030000095.1, read on the forward strand.
CACATTCGTTCTGGGTATGACGGTAAACTACATCCGACAACAAGGCCTCTGATCGAAGAGATTTTGAGGATCGTGGAACCATCTCTTAATTGATTTTCTTCCCAAGTCCACCCTGACCCGTGGGTAGCATCTGTTAGGGTCTCAGCTATAGACAAATAGTGAACCCCAAAATAAAAATCAACAGAACATTTTTATAATAAAATGGCCGATAATTTTTATAACAAAATGACAGTTTTCTAGTAAAAATACTATCAATACATTTTTATGAGATACAAACGCAGAATATCATATTTTTCTTACTTCAAAACTCTCAAGAAAATTAAATTTCAACATTAACCCTTTGAAGCCTGAGTTACTGAACAATTTTAACCCTTTTGTCTGAGCTCCTGAGTCAAAATTCGCAAATAATTGGTCCGTAATATTTCACAGTAGAAATAAAAAAATAGTTACAAGTGTTTACCCACCGTTGAACCGGTAGCTGGGAATTAAGTCATTTTTCTCTAGCCCTGGTCCGTCCTGGGTAAGACGATAAACTACGTCCAGCAGCAAGGCCTCTGATCAGGAGGTTTTGAGGAACGTGGAAACATCTTTTAATTGCTGGTGTTCCTAGGTCCACCCTGACCCGGGGTGATAGCACCTGTTAGGGTCCAAGCTATGGGCAAATAGTTTACGCCGAAAATGAGGTAAAAAGCATTATGAAAGTGTTTAATGCCAGAAATACTTTGTAAAAACTTATTACCGGCAATATATTTTTAAAAAAATTATTACCAGCAATATACTTAAAAGAAAAAAAAAGTTATTACCAGCAATATATTAAAAAAAATTATTACCAACAATATATTTGAAAAAAAAAATTATTACCAGCAATATATTAAAAAAAAAATCATTACCAGCAATATATTAAAAAAAAATTTACCAGCAATATATTTTTTAAAAAAATTATTACCAGCAATATAATAAAAAAAAATTTACCAGCAATATATTTTTTAAAAAAATTATTACCAGCAATATATTGAAAAAAAAGTTATTACCAGCAATATATTAAAAAAAAATTATTACCAGCAATATATTGAAAAAAAATTATTACCAACAATATATTTAAAAAGAATATTACCAGCAATATATTAAAAAAAAATATATTGAAAAAAATTATTACCAACAATATATTAAAAAAGAATATTACCAGCAATATATTAAAAAAAAATTATTACCAACAATATATTTAAAAAAAATTATTACCAACAATATATTTAAAAAAAATATTACCAGCAATATATTTAAAAAAAAAAAAGCAATATATTTAAAAAAAGTTATTACCAGCAATATAAAAAAAAATTATTACCAGCAATATATTGAAAAAAAATTATTACCAACAATATATTTAAAAAGAATATTACCAGCAATATATTTAAAAAAAAAAATATTACCAGCAATATATTTAAAAAAAAAAATTATTACTAGCAATATATTTTTAAAAAAATATTATTACCAGCAGTATATTTTTGAAAAAAAAAAAACTATTACCCGCAATATATTTTTAAAAATCAAAATATTACCCGCAATATATTTTTGAAAAAACAAATATTAACAGCAATATATTTTTGAAAAAACAAAATATTACCAGGAAAAGAAAATAGTTGTCGGCATTAAATTATCCATTGAAGTTGATAAGCCGTAAAACACAACAAACCAACCAATCTATTCCTGGTCAACCAACGCCTGGGTATTACGTCATTTTTATCTACCCCTGTTCAATCGGAGGCTGGGCATTACGTCATTTTTCTCTACCACTCGTAAAGACGTGTTCAGGGTTCAAAGGGTTAAATGACCCATGATGAGTTGATGTGCCGTTAAATATTCAAATTAATCAATCTTTTCTTCATTGATACAAACTCATTAGGTATGTTACTCGTTGTTTTCGCCATATTTTTTTGCTTTCTGTATGCCCTGCGAGTGTTATGTTCTCCGAGCTGTCTTTCCTTATTATGTCTCAACTGTCTCTCTTTTATTGTAATAAGACGCTCCCTTTTAAATCGAATTTGCTTTAGAACGTTTTTGTTGCTCATATCTTTATCTTTGGTATTCTCAGCATCCTTCTGTAGAACTACCTATTTCAAGTCTCGATTTCATCTGTGACGTAGTGGTCCAATGTTCACTTGTCCGTGCATTGAATTCTGTTGCCATATCTGGTCCGGTGCTCCTGCTGCTCATCTCGAAGTTCTTGACAAAATCCAAAGAAGGATCTGCAATGTAATTGATCCTGACCTGGCATCTCGACTTCTGTCCCTTTCTCACCGACGTAAAGTGACTTCCCTCTGTCTTTTCTACAAATATTTTCATTGCGACTGCTATGATGAGTTTTTTTTTTTCCTGGCGCCCTGTTTGATTTTGATTAGAATGACGATGATTTAAGTAAGATGTTTCGCGTATCAATGACGAATAAATCTAAAAAAGCCAGGAAAAAATTCACGTCTGAGTCCATCTTGCTCATTTACAAATCTACTATTCCTCCGTGCATTGAATACGGTTGCCATATTCATCTCCAGGTTCTTGACAAACTCCAAAGAAAGATCTGCAATGTATTAGATCCTGACCTGGCTTCTCAACTTCAGTTACTTTCTCACCGACGTGAAGTGACTTTCCTCTGTCTTTTCTATATATATTTTCAAGGCTACTGGTCTGACGAGTTTTTTTTTTTTTTTTTTTTTTCCTGGTGTCCCGCCGACGTGAGTTCAAGCGTGCTAATAAGTAAAATGTTTCACCCTTTTAAGGTTGAAATAATTAATTGTAACGGCCATTTCTACTCCAACAGATTCTTGTCTCGCAGATATCACCCGTGGAACTCCCTCCCGTTTACTTACTTCCCTGATAACTACAAAAATTTAAATGTCAATCGCCATCTTTCTTCTATCTTCTTGAACCCCTTTCATCTTTTATCTTTTCCACAATCCTATCCTATACCCACTCTTTTCTATCAATTTCATTCTCCGTAATATATATATATATATATATATATATATATATATAGAGAGAGAGAGAGAGAGAGAGGGAGGTCCGTCAAAAACGTGTGAATTTCTTTTCATTTTTCATTTCAGCTTTTGGAAGTAAGGTCTGATGATCCAGAACCCTTTTAAAGGGGTTATGGTGAAATAGCTTATTACATGGAATCTTAAAGTGGTCTATTTTTTATTCAAACTTATCTGCTCTAAATTTTACAATGAGCTCTCTGGATATCATCCCCCTCGGGTCTACCCATACGGATTACCTAAGTTTGCATATATATATATATATATATATATATATATATATATATATATGAGATTAGATATTATATAGAGGTTTATAATTCTTTTCGTTTTTTTTTCTAGTGACATTTATATATATTTTGCATATTCGCCCGTGCATTGAATATTGCAGCCATATCTGGTTTGGTGCACCTGCTATTCATTCTCGAGGTTTCTGGCAAATATCCAACGAATGATCTGCACTGTAATGGATCTTGACTTGGCATTTCGATTGCAGTCACTTTCTCACCGACGTGACGTGTCTTCCCTCTGTCTTTTCTACAAATATTTTCATGCCGACTGCTCTGACGACCTTACTTTTTTCCCCATGGTACCCTCACTACATGAATGTAAGCGTGCAACTAGATCAGCATCTAGATGCCACACATTTACGATTTAAATATTTAAATTAGCCGCTACTCTATACTCCAACGGTTTCTTGTCTCGGACCTCTCACTTGTGGAACTTCTTCCCGTTTATTTGCTTCCCTAGAATATTCAAAAATTCAAATGTAACGTCAATCGCCATTTTCTTGAACCCCGTTCATCTTTTATCATTTCCTCAATCGCCCGTACACCGAGTCTTTTCTCTCTCTTTCACTCTCTGTAACACCCTGCGTGCTCTAGGCATTCCCGCCTTGCGTGGGGGCAAGAATGATTAAGAAAATATCTAAAATTAGATATTATAGAGCGGTTTATAATTCTTTTCGTTATTTCTAGTGACATTTACCGATAATTTGATGCTTAAATCACGGAAGACATATTTCTTTCTTCTCGTTGTACATTTTTCAACTTTCTCTTTCTGATTGTAATTATACGTATCTATCTATTTCAGCCTGTTCATATCTATCTATCTATCTATCTATCTATCTATCTCAGTCTGTTCATATCTATCTATCTATCTATCTATCTCAGCCTGTTCATATCTATCTATCTATCTATCTATCTATTTATATATCTATCCATCTATTTATATATCTATCTATTTATCTATCTATCTCAGTCTGTTCATATCTATCTATCTATTCTCAGTCTGTCAATATCTATCAATTTGAGTCGGTTCATACCTATCGATCTATCTCTCTCTCTCTCTCTCTATATCTATATATATATATATATATATATATATATATATAGATAGATAGATAGACAGATAGATAGATAGATAGGTATGAACTGACTAAAATAGATAGATAGTCGGGTCATAACTATGTATGTAACTATCAATCAAAGTTTTGTCATATCTATCTATCTATATATATATATATTTATATATATATGTATAATATATATATATTTATAAATATATATATGTATATATATATATATATATATATATATATATATATATATATATATATATATATATATATATATATATATAAATCGGTTCATAACTATGTTTGTAACTATCAAAGTCGTGTCATCTATCTATCTATCTATCTATCTATCTATCTATCTATCTATCTATCCATGTATATATATATATATATATATATATATATATATATATATATATATATATATATAAATCGGGTCATAACTATGTATGTAACTATCAATCAAAGTCGTGTCATATCTATCTATCAATCTATCTATCAATATCAGTCTAATCATATCACATTTTCGGTAAGGTTTCTGCTCATGTTAAAGCCATGGTATTCTGAGCATCTATCATTAGTAGCATTTGTTGGTTTCCTGCAGTTTCCTCTTCATCTGTGAGGAGATTTTCTCGCATTCACTGTCACACAAGACGATTGATATCACATAGCAGTTCGGCTCTTGGAACGGTAAATTGATTTCATTTTCTCAACAGATATCTGAATGACAATGCACTACATGAAACAGTCAGATTTTGGCGTCACTTTTCTAAATCTATCTATCTATCTATCTATCTATCTATCTATCTATCTATCTATCTCATTCTGTTCATATCTATCTATCTATCTATCTATCTGTATATATATATATATATATATATATATATATATATATATATATATATATATACATAATAAAAAAGGCTTAAACACTAATATTCCATAGTCATAATTTATTTCATAGGAATCGTAAATACGATCCAATTCATCAGACCTACAAATTCAAAAAGGAAACACAAAAAACAACTCCGGGAATAAAAAATAAAATTTAGTGAGAATGTATGTATGAGAGTGTGGGACGAATGTTAGAGTAAATGAAAGCTATAGGGAGGGGTAACAGACGAGAGAAGAACAGGAATGTCTAAAGATGAAGCGGGGATTAAAATTTAACAGAGGGAAGTTTTAAAGAGGTGAGTCAAAGACGGTTTAAGCGATAGAAATATGAATATTCTCGGATGTCAAATACATTAAAGATTTGCGGGAAAAGAGTATACATTTTGTGGTGACATACACACACACACAATAGACGATCTAATCTTAAAGATCAGAAGAAGGGGGAGGGAGCAGAAAAGAAAAGAAAAAGGAGTTGGGGAGGAGATATGGGGTGGGGGAATCTAAATCCAAAGGGCATTTATAAAAGGGCCGCTGTGTAATTAAGAAAATTTGACAAAAGTAATATCGACTACAGGTTACAAATCAAATACAAACATATAAAAATATAACAATTATCTAATCTAGCAAGGACCTATATTTCTATGTTCAAAAACACATACGTATACACACATACACAACAACATATTTATATTTACACGTGCATACATGCATATAGGCGTGTACACACCTACCCTATATATATATATATATATATATATATATATATATATATATATATATATATATATGCGATTCCAATGGAATAAATTATGACCATGGAATATTAGTGTTTAAGCCTTTTTATTATATCCTTACTCTGTCCTGGACATTGAGTTCTACCTGCATTCTATCACCTTGTAATTATTTTTTATGCATATACATATGTATGTGTATCTATGTATATATATTTATATATATTTTAGATATATGTTTGCATATGTATGTGTATATTAACTACTGATATTATCTATAAATATATATATATATATATATATATATATATATATACACACATATATATATATATATATATATATATATTCAATAGCATCACGTGATAATATATATATATATATATTTGTAAAATATATAATTTATAATATATTGATAAAAAATATATATATATATATGCATACACATATTATCAATATATGTATTATATATATTTTATCAATATATATATATATATATATATATATATATATATATATATATATATATTCAACACCATCAGTTGTTAAGACACCAGAAGCATTGAAACAAAATCGCTATTTTGAAGCCTTTTTATAACATGTTTAGGTTATAATTTTCGAATAAATTATTTATATATATATATATATATATATATATATATATATATATATATATATATATATATCAGTTTATGCCTGTCTATCTATATATCAATCTATCGATCTATCAATCTATTAAGCTATCAGTCTGTTTATTTTTTCGGTCTATATCTATCTATCTATCTCTCTCTCTCTCTCTCTCTCTCTCTCTTTTTATATATATATATATATATATATATATATATATATATATATATATATATATATATATATATATATACACAATTATATCGATCTCTGTGATGGATGGTCTAAAACTAATTTCGACGGTAGCCACAACAGTAACACTGGTTAACCAAACAAGGCACTGTGAGATTGCTATAAATTTTCGAAGTTATTTTGTTTATCATATTTCCGACAGTGTCAGGATTTTCAGGACGTCACCTGTCATAAACCTCGCCGTTGACACTGGTGAATCAGACTTTGTTCACACCCGATGTTTGTTCTTTGTAAACATTCAACAAGTGTCAATGAATGGCGATGGGTACGTTCTTTTTTTTTTTTTTTTCTCATCGTAGAAATCGTTGACACACCTTTTTCCTTTGCACATGCTTTTCAAATCAGACGCCATCATCTGGTATCCGCATTTAACAAAAGAAAAGAAATTATCTGTTGTGAAGATTTAAATATAAGGAGAAATGAAGGATCAGATAGGTAAAAAAACTTCTGTGTGACACATTTCGTTCCGTCAAGAAATTTTTTCAGACGAATAACGGTTCAGTTGATGGAATCCGTGCCACATCTAACGAGACAGGCAAGTGGATGAGTTCAAATATAACAAAGGCACGTTGTAATTTAAACACTGTCATTCATGTTTCTTATTATTTTTGTCATTAATTTTAAATATATCTCAGTCGAATCATATCTATCTATCTATCTATCTATCTATCTATCTATCTATCTATATCTCAATCACTGTCTGATCTATCTATAGCAGAGCGTTCATTATCTATCTATCTATCTACTCGGGCGATATCTATCTATTTATCTAAGATGGTTCATATGTATCCATCTATTTATGTGAATCAGGTCATATCTATCTATCTATCTATCTATCTATCTATCTATCTATCTATCTATCTCAATCACTGTCTGATCTATCTATAGCAGAGCGTTCATTATCTATCTATCTATCTACTCTCAAGGATATCTATCTATTTATCTAAGATGGTTCATATGTATCCATCTATTTATGTGAATCAGGTCATATCTATCTATCTATCTCTATCTATCTATCTATCTCAATCACTGTCTATCTATCTATAGCAGTTCATTACTGGTCATATCTATCTATATCTATCTATTTATCAAAGATGGTTCATATTATCCATCTATTTTGTGAATCAGGTCATATCATATCTATCTATTATCAAGACTACGGTCATATCTATCTAAGTCGGGTCTTATCTATTCATCTTAATCAGGTCATATCGATCTATCTATCAAGACGGGTCATATCTATCTATTTAAGTCGAGTCATGTCTATTTATCTTAATCAGGTCATATCTATCTATCTATCTATCTATCTATCTATCTAAGATGGGTTAACTATCTATCTATTTATCTAAGTCGGGTCATATTTATCTATCTAAGTAGGGTCGTATGTATTTATTTTAATAAGGTCATATCTATCTATCTATCTATCTAAGACGGGTCATATCTATCTATCTATCTATTTATCTAAGTCGGGTCATATTTATCTATCTAAGTCGGGTCATATCTATCTAAGACGGGTCATATCTATCTATTTAAGTCAGGTCATATCTATTTAATTTAATAAGGTCATATCTATCTAGCTATCTAACGCGGGTCATATCTATCTATTTAAGTCGAGTCATATTTAATTATCTTAATCAGGTCATATCTATCTAAGACGGGTCATATCTATCTATCTATTTAAGTCGGGTCATATCTATTTATTTTAATAAGGTCATATCAATCTATCTATATATCTATCTATCTATCTATCTATCTAAGACGGGTAATATCTATCTATTCATCTTAGTTGGGTCATATCTATCTATCTATCTATCTATCTATCTATCTATCTATCTATCTATGTATCGGGTCATAAGTATCTATCAATGTATCTATCTATCAATCTAAGTCGTGTCATATCTATCTATCGATCTATCTCTGTCAGTCTACTCATATCTATTTCAGGCTGTTGATAACTATCTAATTGAGTCATTATTATCTATCTATCTATCTATCTATCTATCTATCTATATATATATATATATATATATATATATATATATATATATAGAGAGAGAGAGAGAGAGAGAGAGAGATGTGTGTGTGTGTAAGTGTGTGTAAATATAAATATATCATTCTACATATCTCAGTCTGTTTATTATCTAAGTATATTTAAACCTGTTCATCTCTATGTCTATCTTTCGTTTTCTTTTTACCACTCTTCTCATTTATCTCTTATTCAATCTATCAGTCGATCTCCGTCTAAACATATCTATCTATCTATCTATCTATCTATCTATCTATTTCTATCATCTTCTCAGTCTGTTTTTCTATCTATCTATCAATCTATCATTCATCATTCATCATCTCCATTCATCTATCAATGTATTCTCATCTTGTTCCCATTTTCCCGCACCTATCTATCTATCTATCTATCTATCTATCTATATCTATCTATCTATCATCTATCTATCTATCTCAATCCCTCATCTTTTTCTAATCTATCTATCTATATTTGTATCTATTCATCTATCTGTCTATCAATCTATCGATCCATTCATCTCAGTGTGTTCCTCATCTTTCCCGCACTCTATCTATCTATCTATCTATCTATCTATCTATCTATCTATCTATCTATCTATCTTAATCTCTTCTAATCTATCTATCTATCTATCTATCTATCTATCTATCTATCTATCTATCTCAGTCAGTTCATACACAAAACACATGCACACACACACTCGCAGACACACTCACACACACACACACACACACACACACACATATATATATATATAAGTTTGTTGATATCTATCTATATATATATATATGTATGTATATATATCGCTTTTCTTTTTAATTTATCTCTCTCTCTCATTTTCTCTATCTGAGCCTGTTCAAATCTCAATCTACCTATCTCAGCCAGTTTACACACACACACACACACACACACACACACACACACACATACATATATATATATATATATATATATATATATATATATATATATATATATATTTCAGTTGAGCACTGTTTAGAGATAGGCTGATTCTATAAACAACAGTCACCTACGCTAATGCAAAGCTCTTCAGTAAAATGAATTGGAGCACTCTGACTGATTGACGTTTGTTTACATTCGTAAAAAAAACAATACGATGGAATTAGCCGTTTGTCCCTGCCAAGTTATGATGGCTTAGGGGTAGAAACTCTGACTGACACTAAATCGGTCAGGTTTCAATCCTGGCTTGAACATAAGTAGAGCAAAACCTAGTGAACAAAGAACATACCTACGAATGTTTCAACTGATGGATAGCTTGACGTGCCTTTAACCGATTTGACCTTGTTAACCGAACGCTCCTCTGTGGCCAAATCGGTTAAAGGCACGTCAAGCTAAATGACGGTTATGTATATATTTGTATCTTTAAAAAGGTTATGTATATATTTGTATCTATAAAAAGAATGTATAAACAAAGAAATGCCTTGAAATAATTGTCGGACTTTGTCCATTTCATGTGTGACCTCATTTGTTTACATTTGATACGCGATGAGCAGATATGAATGTATGTGAGAGATTCATAGAAGATTGAAGTTTAAATACAGTAAATTTGACCTTGCTAACCGAACGCGCCTCTGTGGCCAAATCCGTTAAATGCACGTCAAGCTAAATGACGGTTCCGTATAGGATACAGGTTCGAATCCTGTCGGAGGACGAATATTTCTGTGAAAATTTCTCGGACATTAAGGCCGGTAAATTTTGTTTAATACTGTTTATTATAAACAGAATATTGATTTAAATATTTGTACCTATAAAAAAAATGTATAAAGATAAAAATGTCTTAAAATATGTATGTATCTATGTTTGCGACGATTGTCACTTCTTTATCGAAGAAGAACATCTCTCCACTTGATTGATTTTTTGTGCCTCTCAGTCAGAATTTCAATATTTCCGGCACCCATACATGACATAAAAGAAACACCCAAGGCAAGTCCCACATTTTCATTCTCCTTTACACACCTGGTAAACATAAAATCTTTCTGTTTGTCCTATATTAGAAACTTGCCAGTCCCAGTTTACAATCATGTGACTCAGAGTCCCGCAACTGACCCACATAACTTGTCGCAAAATTCGCACAAACAACCTGCAGGTCTTTATGTTAGGGTTGCATTCGCAGTAGTTTGCACCTGAACAATCTTGTGAGATCGCATGCGACTATCAAAACCAGCCGTTGAGAGGGCGACTTTTCAATAATACTTCAAGAGTGTTGGTGACCCACTAGATCCTGGACCAGTCTGTTTCTCCCTTACCCATAGAACGCCCTATAGACCACTCCCAACCAGCAACACGCACATACACACACACATACAAATATACAAATATACAAATATATATATATATATATTTTATATATATACACACACACACATATATATATATATATATATATATATATATATATATATATATATTCATGAATTATTCACACAAAAACAAATGCAAAGGTTAATGATTTAATTGGCGAGAAATCCATCGTCGCAAACAATTCAAATAATATACAAAAATCTCCGAATCCGTTATGAATGAAAAGATCCTTGTTTCTATAAATTTCTGCCGTATTAGTTCTTATTTTTACTACAAGCTTTCGTCTGTTCCTACAGACATCTTCAGGTATGGAATAGATGTTGTTCTTGTTTTTTCCCTTAGTAATAAGAGGACAACGAAAATATATGTATTGTTGTATCCGAAAATGCTATTGGAAATGAGTTATTGTTTTTGGAGCGCGCAGTAGCAACGCTGAGTTTGATTTTAAATTTTTTACAGTTGTGCGTTCATGTACAAATATGGTGATATACGAATTTTTTACTGGTAAATTTTCTGTCAAAGTGGCATGAACTATATTGTTCAATAATTACAGTAATGTCGCACTTATTATCCAAAAGTCGCACTTGGATCAGTTATTTTAATTACGATAAACGTGCAATCAATTTACAAATTCATGAATTATTCACACAAAAACAAATGCAAAGGTCAATGATTTAATTGGCGAGAAATCCATCGTCGCAAACAATTCAAATAATATACAAAAACCTCCGAATCAATATATATATATTGTAATTTGTTTTTATTTTTTTAAAATATGAGTCCCTCGCTACACTACATAAAAATAAAAATAAAAAAAAACAAAAAATATAAAAATAATTATAATTTAGGCTCTACTTATGTATTGAGCACTGTTTCTTAAAATTAAAATCAAAAATACTAAAGAAATTCGGATTATTATCCTAACGGTTCTTTTCCATTTTTCTATATATATTTGCACACACACACACACACACACACATATATATATATATATATATATATATATATATGTATATACACACACACACACACACACACACACACACACACACACACACATATATATATATCAATTGAGCACTGTTGAGAGATAGGCTGATTCTATAAACAGCAGTCACCTACGCTAATGCAAAGCTCTTTAGTTAAATGAATTTGAGCCCTATGGCTGATTGTCGTTTGTTTAATTCGTAAAAACAATGCGATAGAATTAGCTATTTGTCTCCGAGTGATGATGGCTTAGTGGGAGAAATTTTGACAGACATAAAAATCGGTTGGGTTTCGGTCCTGGCTTGAGGCATTCGGATGTCTAGTCGCACGGAAGAGCTGTGATACAGCGAAAAAAAAAATACTGGCTGCAATTAACATATATGCAGGAAGTAAAGTAAAATCTAAAAACCTAGTGAACCAGAACATATCTACGAAGGTTTCAACTAACGGATCTTCAGGGTACTACTGGGCAGTAGTACCGTGAAGATCCGTTAGGTAAATACTTGGTCGGTAGGTTCTGGCTCATATATATATATATATATATATATATATATATATATATATATATATATATATATACCCCTCCAGCTATGGGTAAAATAGCAGGACAGACTGGGTTCTATAGCCTTGGATGGCAACTGGTCTAGGAGAAGGACAACTCTGAATTCAAAAACCTGCGGAGGGTCGTTTGGGAACCTTGTGGCATGTATTCGTTGCACCAGGTTTCTGTATTCGTCCCTCCAAAAAGTGTGGCTGGTCCTGCACAAGGCCTTCACTTCACCACTATAAACAAATCTCATGTGCCGGTGTCAGGACGTCGGTTTCCTGAGGGACTTATCGGCCTGACCCTCATACGTCGAAACGACGGGAGAGTCGATTATATATATATATATATATATATATATATATATATATATATATATGTTGCAAATTATATAAGTTGCAAATTAAAAAATAATTATGTTTTTTTATGAAAGTATTTATTTATATTTGATATTTCAGATCGACCTCAATCTTTCTTCAGAAATAACTGTTTGTTTACAAGTAGGGTCCGTCGCGAGATGCGGACGTCACGTGATATGGAACACCACTGTGTTCGAATATTTTAATGTAAATCTAACTGTAATAATAATTTAGATGTTGTTTTATTTTAGATGTTATATATATATATATATATATATATATATATATATATATAAATAAATTGATTTAAAATATGTTTTTTCCGCTACACAGTTGTAACCATGTTTCAAAAATGGAAGCTGAACGCACCAAATTTAATTTTGTAATTAAATTAAAGACATTAGTTCCATTTCATCCTCAAGCGAATTTTGGAGTAACTTTTAAAATTACTGGGTTTTAAATACACAGCTAAAACAAAATTCATGTTTCCAAGGTTACAGATAAATCTATTTTTCTAGACAGGGGTGTCTAGGTGTTCAATATGTCTATATTTTAATGTATCAGTTATTGCTACTTTTGGTAGTGGGGAGGGATGTATTTTTCAATGAAATCTAACTTCCGTTAAAAGCGTGTCGTTTGGATTTTTTTTTTAATTTATGTTGTTAACGGCTAAAATTCTTACGGCATTTTTTTCTACGTATATTTCTTTTGTGGGGTATTTAGGTAAGAATAAGATTAGAACACCGGATTATATATCTTACTGTTCTTTCTTTTTATATATATATATATATATATATATATATATATAAGTTTTATATTTGTTGTTATCTCTATGTTCTCTTCTCATTTGAAGAAAGAACGGCCCATTCTGTTTTTTTAAATTTAAAAATGTTTATTTACTCACCAGTTATTTGTTATCGCCTAAGGAGGTACAACTCTTTAGTGCTGAAACATGAAAACTATTGAGTAACGATCCGTTTGTTTTTAATCTCACATAATAAATAACATTTGTCAGTTCATTATTAATCTATCTCAATCTGTTCATATTTATATTTCTATCTCTGTCTATTCAAATCTATCTATCTATCTATCTATCTATCTATCTATCTATCTATCTATCTATCTATCTATCTATCTCAGTCTGTTCGTATCTATCTATCTATCCATCTATCTATCTATCTATCTATCTATGCTATTGTTTTCATTATGTCTGTCTCTCTATCTATCTGTCTGTCTGTCTGTCTGTCTGTCTCTCTCTCTCTCTCTCTCTCTCTCTCTGTCTATCTATCTATCTATCTATTTATGTTCATAGTTATCTATCTCAGTATGTTCATATCTAATTCTGTTCATATATATGAAAGTATGTTTCATATCTATCTATCTATCTATCTATCTCAGTCTGTTCTTTTATCTATCTATCTATCTATCTATCTATCTATCTATCTATCTATCTATCTCAGTCTGTTCTTTATCTATCTATCTATCTATCATTGTCAGTTCTTTATCTATCTGTATCTATCTATCTATCTATCTATCTATCTATCTATCTCATCATTCTTTATCTATCTATCTATCTATCTATCTATCTATCTATATCAGTATGTTCTTTATTTATCTATCTATCTATCTATCTATCTATCTATCTATCTATCTATCTATCATTGTCATTTCTTTATCTATCTGTCTCTGTCTGTTCGTATCTATCTATCTATCTATATCTATCTATCTATCTATCTATCTGTCTATATCAGTATGCCCCTATCTATCTATCTATCTATCTATCTATCTATCTATGCTATTGTTTTCATTATCTGTCATCTGTCTATCTATCTATCTATCTATCTATCTATATCTATCTATCTATCTATCTATCATTGCTTTTCATCTATCTATCTATTGTTTTCATTATCTGTCTATCTATCTATCTATCTATCTATCTATCTATCTATATCAGTCTGCTCGTATCTATCTATGCTATTGTTTTCATTATCTATCTATCTATCTATCTATCTATCTATCTATCTATCTATCTATCTATCTATCTCAGTCTGCTCGTATGAATCTATCTATGCTATTGTTTTCATTATCTATCTATCTATCTATCTATCTATCTATCTATCTATCTATCTCTCGTATGAATCTATCTATCTATTGTTTTCATTATCTATCTATCTATCTATCTATCTATCTATCTATCTATCTATCTATCTATATCAGTCTGCTCCTATTATTATCATTATTGTTTTTCATTATCTATCTATCTATCTATCTATCTATCTATCTATCTATCTATCTATCTCTCCCTTTCATTTCAGAGAATACAGTTTTGAAAGTGAAATAAATTTATTATTGCAAAAATATCATTTAGCGCCCCTTTTAATAAATTTTCGCTTCAATTTTATTTCACTTTTCATCAAAACGGTTTTCTTTAGACTTTTTAATACGTGTTTCGTAAAATGTTTGCCAAAATATTTCTATTAGCACTTACTCACAATTTCAAATAGCGCAGTGTCTAACGAAAGCCCTCAGTATAAACTGCACTTGGGTCAACTTCTACAATCCAAAATAGTAATTTCCTGATCGCATCCAGAACTTGACAATCTCCATGGTTATTTTTAATAATTCATAGTAATTCTTAAAATGGGACTGCACAGCCAGGCAACAATGCAATTTCAATCGTTATCTTCTGTCTTCTTAATTCGTGTCCTTTTGCTGCTTTCTTTCTTTAACAGTGTTTTTCTTTTTAATAATCTCTAACACACATCACTCTTTTAGATATTTTGCTTAAATAAAACTCTGACGAGCTTCATTTCTTAATTCGACTTATTCACCATGTTACACGAAAAACCCTCAATCCCATGCACATAAGAGGGAAACATCCTCATTCTCTTCGTACGCCATTTGTAAGATAAACGTTCTATTCGGATAACTTCGTGCCAGGATCCAAAGCTTTCTGGAACAGAATCCCGTGAGAATCCTTGCTCTTCTAGTAGAATCTAAAAGTTCAGAGAAACAATTACCTATCTAGCCTCCATATCCTCGAAATCTATAATTGAAATTTGCCTGGAAAGTCGGAAGAGATTCCAATTGCTTGAAATGTTTTTAATCATATCACCCGTCCATGAAAGGCAGTAAAGCCACTAAGGCACAAGAGGCTACCGAGAAAGTGTCTGAAGTTCGGATGCCAGATTCGTATCGAACGCATTACCGACTCTTATTAGAATTTTGTCAAAAATCTTGCGATAGACGTCAAACGTACCAGACCAGATATGGCAGCAATATTCAATACAGAGACAAATGGTAGATTTATAAATATAAGATTCTGGCACGACAAACTGAGCCATCTCTCCGAGCGTTCGGCGTAGAAATGTGTTTGATATTTTCGCTCTTCTTTTTGCCAATAAAGTCTAAAGCGTTGCTCTTTTCCAGTCTAATATAAGCGTTGCCGACATCAGGCAGATTGATTGATTTGTTGATTTGTTTCTTACGTATTACCAACTTTTTTAATGTTATTCAAATCCGAAAAAATATTTGAGATGATAGGAAATTTTGGCGGTAATAATGATTTTCTGATATAAGTTTAACTCATTCTTGATCGGAGTAGCAGTGGCTTCATACCTTTTCCAAGTTTATTTGCAGATAAGTGAATGTAAGGTAATCATGTGAAATTCGAACTCTGCTCTCTAAGCGCACATCTAAGCTTAACGAATCTGGTATTCCAAAGCGGCCGTCCATCGAGGTACTGACTCAGTTCGCCCTTGTCTTGTAATGTATTAAAAATAATATAACAATACAATGTAGTAACATCTATGTATAAGCACAGGTTTCTATGCAATATAAATGATACAATGGAAATTTTACGAAATTAATACAAAACAACATTTTTTTAAATTTACATGTAAGTAATGGAAAATAAAAATAAAGTTTCTAATAACACTTTATTGGGATCCACTGATGATTATGATTCTAATATGAACATGACAAAAAACTTTGGAGTCCATCGTATATGCGCAGCTTAAGCAACATCGTGATTTATTGGTGTCCAACTTAATGGCATTGACTTGTATATTTGTGTGTGTGTGTGTGTGTGTGCATATCATTACAGCATTATGATAAAAAAATATGACTGTTTCCTCAGCTTTCCGTGTTAATGCACTTAATTCTACTAATAAATGTTGGTCATACAGATCAAATATTATACAAAGAAAATATCAGATTAAGACTCATCTGATGAGTGTGTAAGGCACAGAATTATTGATTATACAGTGTGAACATACCCGGAATATAGAGATTTTCTCTGGATATAAGAGAAACCACGGATATAAGAGAGATTTTGTCTGGTCCCAAATTAGAGCCTGTGTATAATGTATATATATATATATATAGTATAAATGAGACAAACCCGGATATAAAGAAACCCTTTTCTCTGGTCCCAAATTAGAGCCTGTGTTAATGTATATATAGACCAAACGGAGGGACTTCTCCGGTCCCGACAACTCTCTTATATCCGGGTTACACTGTATATATATATATATATATATATATATATATATATATATATATAGTATAACCCGAACATAAGAGACCTCTGGTCCCAAATAGAGAGTATATAAAACCAGGAGACTTCTCCGGGATATAAGAGATATATATATATATATATATATATATATATATATATATTTTGTACTTGGTGTCCTCTTTACAAAATAAAAAAATAAAAAAAAGAATCTAGTATTCCCAAGCGGCCGGCCGTCCATCGTATACTGACTCAGTTCGGATTGCAATGAGAACCAGTGTTTCAACGCTCCAAACCTGTGAAAACGGATATAAAAAAAAACTTTTTGTCTCGATTATTTCCGGTCCCTAGCATGCAGGGGTTGCAGAAGATTTTGCAGAATTGATAGAGAAAAGGATGAGGAGAGGGATTGGATATATCCGGATACATTTACACTTCCTTCTGTATCCCGGGTGAATCAATATATGGTATCTGCTATATCATATATATATATATGTTTTTTCTCGTCAGAATCGGTCTTGAACATTTATAAATATATTGAATATACTGACATATATATATATATATATAGTGTGGGATATAAAGCCGACACGGAAACTTAAATTCAATGAGACCACGCCCGTTGATATTATCCATAATCAAATGGATCCACAGTTATTCAAGACCCGGATATAAGCAAATGGAAATGCTATTCATTTTCGTACTGTTGTAATGATCTGGTCCCAAATTAGAGCCTGTGTTAATGTACAATTTTTTTATGGTAATTGTTCAGATTGTTTTTGCTCGTTAATGTCTTGACCAAACGTGCAAAAAAAGTGGCAACTAAGTCTCGGTCTGTTCCGTTAACTCTCGTTCCATATTCGTTGATTTTTTTTTTTTTACGTATTATCAACCTTTTTATATAAATATATATATATAGAAAATAACATATTTTGGATTATAGAAATTTTTTAGTAGTAATAACGATTCTGTGTTTTACTATTTAACCATAACCGAAAGCGGAGTTTCACACCTTTCCCAAGGGTATTTGAATATTTAACGAACCAAAATGGAAAAAAAAAAAAACCTAGTATTCCAAAATCCTCTATCTGGTTTACTCAGTTAAACCCTAAGAGAACCGCTGTTCAAACCTGGCCGTCCATGAAATTTCTGTGACAGGTAATGTAGAAAGACGGCCTAGAGAATATAACACTCGCATGGCATTTTGCAGGCAAGTGACGAAAGTGTGTTTAACCTTCTTAAAGATTTTGCGTAGGTGGATTGCAGAACAATGCCGAAGTAGCATGCTGGAATTGTCAAAAGTTCCTGAGAACAACAAGAAAAGCAGGATTTTTTTTTATTTATTTATTCTAAGGAACGGTCATAAAGATTTTCTGATATGTTTAAAACCGATAATTTGTCAGGTCCAACTAAGGGATAAATAAAAAATATATTTAAATATTTTTCTCTTGCTAATAGATATTTTTTTGCTCCTGTGGCAATGGAGACTTCTGTGATTATTGGCCCTCATACGATAGCATTCCTTCGGATAATTGGCGGGGTGGCGTCTCGAGGTAATGCTTTCTCCTTCATGGCGGCTGGTATAGGATAGCAAAAAAAAATCGTTTTGACTTTGTTCAATTTTGTTTATGTTTTTTGTACTTAATCCACAGACTTTTGACCCTCTGTAGTTTTACCTACGATTATTTACTGTTGCCATGATCCATGGAAGATTCACTTTTTTTTCTTTTAAGCTGAATTCTTGATGCTTCGCTAGGGCTATCAAGGTGTTTTTTATCGTGACACCATCACTAAATGGATTGCCAACCAAGGCTCAGAAGACTCCATTCACCCACTCATCTAAGCAGGTTTTGCAGGACCAGTTGCCATCCAAAGGCTATAGAACCTAGTCTGGCTATTTACTCATAGCTGGAGGAGAAGAGATCATTCACACCTTTCCCAAGGGTGTTAGCACGTAAGTGAATGTAATGGATTCGAGAATTCGAACTCTGCTCTTCGATTCCTCAATCAAGCCGCTATCATTACTCCATTTGAAGTTAGCACCTGAATCCCCATCCTTTTCTCTACCGTTGCCAGACCAGACCAAAAATGGTGTACTGTTGTTATGATCAAGTAAGCATCTGAATCCATATGCTATCTTCTACCTTTGCCAGACCAGGTCTAAAATGGCGTACTGTTGTCATGATCCAGTAAATATTCTTTCTTGCGAGTCAGTCGTTCAATTTCGAACCGACTGCTCGTTTGAACTCTCTTCCTACGGATGGAGAAACCCGAAGGTACGCCGAAGGGCGGAGTCTCCTTCGGGGGAAACCGACCCTAAACCCGTTTATACGGGTTCGAATATTTTGGCCGAGCCCGCGCGCTCGGGAATTTAAAAGGCCTTTTGACACCCTCGTGAGAGGGTGACTGAATATCGTCAGTCGTTTTTCTGAGCGACTGTTCGGTTGTACTCTCTTCCTACGGGCGGGAGGAACCCGAAAGAAGCTACGTGGGGTCTCCTTGGGGGCTCAATATCTGAACCGTTTATAGTATTTACGTTTTATATTTTGGCCGAAACCCTGGCTCGGAAAGCGGGGGGTGGGGGGCTCAATATCGTAAATATTCTTTCTTTGATAGATTTTTTTTTTTACTCCTGTGGCAGTGGAGACTTCAGGGGCTATTGGCCCTCGTTCGATGGCGTTCCTTCGTATGATTGGCGCGATTGCGTCTCGATTAAGGGACGAGCCTCACGAAACGGAATGGCTCTTGAGCGTGTTTCACTGGCGATGGTGCAAAGTAATGCTTTCTCTATCATTGCGGCTGGCAGAGGATAGCAAAAAAAAACATTTTGTTTATAGTTACTTTGTTCAAATTTTTTCAATAAATTCTTGTACCAAAAAAAAAATTACGTGGCTGAAAATATAAAAAAGGAAATAGTGGAGTACCATGATCGCCCACATCCTAAAGAAATTCAGATGATAGAAATTGTTCGAACAATACAATCCAGCTCATCGATCACCTGAGGTAACCATCCCTACGAAATTATCTTACTTCCGCCACAAGGAGCTGAGGATTACGCGTGATTTCGTGACTTGTATCAATTACTATATGCATGAGTCTAACTGGCCGGCAAAGGTCAGATCTGGAAAATGATGATATGTGGTCCGTGCTGAACCATCTAGGTTAAGGGCGTGGTGATATTGTATAACATGATTGATATCTATGCCGGGATACGTTCGACTAATTTCTCGTTATCATCATCAGATCTTGGCTTCACGAACGAAAGTCTAGGAGGGGATTCCGTGTCTGAGTCAGCTCCACTGAGGTCAGGAAAAAATAAACACACGCAACAAACGATTTATTTTTTTTTGTTTTGTTTTTGTTTTTGTTTTTTTTTTTAGACAAGGTCTGACAACCGTAGGGAAAAGGCTTTACAGTGTTGTCTCATCTCAAATCTTTCTCTGTGGTTGACTTCTAAGGTTCGGGTCCTCTGAAAAAGCTCACACTCTTCGGAACGATGTTTTAAACGTGAGTAAACACTAAGTTAAGTACTATTAGTCTTCCAATATGACAGCGAATGCTAAATAACAGCCTAACGCACATTACACATTAGTGATACCAAAATCAAGCAAATACAAAAAAAATTAAGTATCTGGGAGGCGTTTTGACTGAAGACGAAAAGTGTGACACTGAAATCCGAAGAAAAATTGAGATAGCGAATAATGCCTTCCAAAATCTCATCAAAGTATTAAGAAACAGGCTCTCCACAACTACTTATACTTTACTCACCTTCCCAGTTGTTGTTCTGCTAGCGATTTGCATAAATTCCTTCGGCAAGTTATTCGTTGCTCTCCTTTGACCGTTCAGGATGTGGGCTATCATTGCTCTCCACAACTACCTCTCATTTACTCACCCTCCCAGTCCTTCTAGCGATTTGTATAAGCTCCTTCGGCAGATTATTCGTTGCTCTCATTTGACCGTTCAGGATGTGGGCTATCATTGCTCTCCACAACTATCTATCATGTTTAGCGCTAAGCAATCATCGTCTCCTTACTCTCCCACCCAATCTCTGTTCTGCAATCCATTTAAAGAAGATCGTTAGGTATGTTACTCGCTGCTTCTCTCAGACCGTTCAAGATGTGGACGGTCAAGGCTCTCTACAACATCCTATGCTTTTTACCATTAAGCAAACATCATCTACATACTCTCTCTCCCAGTCTTTTTTCTACAATCCATTTATACAGATAACAGTCTCTCTCCCAGAAACTGTAACTAAGGTCTGCTCAGCATAGTTGCAGTATAAACCAAAGGTGGGTTCTGTGGGTTTTGAATAAACAAAAATGCGCCTGAGCAAGTGTCTGCAATAAGGATTGGCTAGCCGCCCTATTAGACGGGTATCCTCGAATACGGGTGTCCAGTTATACATTCTTATCCCAAATATAAATAACTATGTTAGAAACATAATTGTCTTCATCATAGGTCAGTGATGTTTTTACAATAATGTTCCCCACTCGATGGTGAGAAGTTAAGAGATACAAATTATGGGGATGTGCGGAGGAAGATGGTATTTATCAATTCACCCACAGGAATTGAATGTGGCACAAGGCCTTTTTAATGTGGGTATGTCTGAGCCCGTAGGCCCAGCCAAAAATAAAACCCATCTAAACCCGTCCAAGCGGGCTAGTTCCGTCAACCTCCCCGAACGAAACCCCACCCTTCGGCGGAGCCTCGTCCGGGTTCCTCTCTGCAAGCAAAGAGTTCGACAGACACCCGACCCGGCAGCTCACAAAGCGCAGATACTACACTCTGATCCTAGCCACCGGGCCCAGCGGGTATTCTTTTTATTGATGTGCGGAGGAAGATAACGGTTGACCTAGACTTGAACAGCATCCTCTTAAAGTAAATGCTCTGTTTTTTTTGGGGGGGGTTTGTTTTTTTAATAATAAACAGTATTAATAACATTTACTGGCCTGAATGTCCGAGAAATATTCACAGAATATATTCGTTCAGGCCGGTAAATGTTATTAATACTGTTTATTATAAAAAACAAAAAAACAAAAAAAAACAAAAAAAAAACAGATTATTTACTTAAAATATTTGTATCTATAAAATTAATCTATAAACATAAAAATGTCTTAAAATAATTGTCGGACTTTGTCCATTTCATAATATGTGACGTCATTTGTTTACATTTGGATACGCTTTGAGCAGATATGAATGTACGTGAGAGATTCATGGATGATTGAAGTTTAAAAGCAGTAAAATCTCCCTTCCTAAATAAAACGCTCCTCTTGGCTCAATCGGTTAAGGCACGTCAGGCTAAATGACGGTTCCGTATAGGATACAGGTTCGATTCCTGTTGGAGAACAAATATTTTCTATTTAGGTCAGTAAATCTTATTAATACTGTTTATTACAAAAAAAACAAACAGCACATTTACTTAAATAATTATATCTATAAAAAGAATGTATAAACATAAAAATGTCTTCAAATAATTGTCGACATTGTCCATTTCATAATATATATATATATATATATATATATATATATTAGATGAAAGTACATAAAATATATATATATGTTGAAGCTTGGATAAGCTTGGAAGAATAATAATACAACACAAAATGTACGTAAACAAGGAAAAGGTACACAATATTTACAGTTAGTTTTGGTATATTCTTGGGAAGACCGTTCCTGTAGAATGGGTTGACTTAATCGCAGTCGGGCAGAGTCTCTGGATTGAATCTCTTGTTCCTTCCCTTCACCGTCTTCCCGGTACCAACCCATATTTATATGGTCAGTACTCCACTATGTAAATTAGATGGATCGTACCACAACAATATGTATATAAAAATGATGCATCAAAATATAAACTGGGCAAATTTAAACTGTACCCTTCAAATTTAAAAGACCCACTCCAACCAGAGTGGCCAAAATACTGTAAATTCAGTTAAATTCGTTCAAAGGAGACACTTTCAAACTTAAAGTAAAAATAAAATCCTCTATGACTTTACATCATGATTATTTTTTTACTTTTACTAGAGAAATATTACTAGAGAGTCCTTGGGGTACCCTTTACTCATCGCCGCCCCCAGATCTGTACCTCATTCTAGCCCAAGGGTCGCGAATCTTTTGCTAAGTGCCGATTTAAGGTTTTAAAACAATTCATTGTACCAACAGCATACGTATTTTTATACGTCAGGGTCAATATACCTATTTTACAATATAGTAATATACAGTATATATACTTTTTTTATATATTTTTTATTCAATAATATTTGTCTAATACAGGTGTCGGCAACTTTTTGCTGGCTAAATGCCGAATTACGGTTTTAAAATCATTCACTGTGCCAACGGCATACATATTTTTTATACACCTCAAGGTCAATATACCTGTTCTATAATATATTTTTTATTGTAATATATACAATGATATGTAAATCACATTCATAGAAATAATCTGTTTTTAAAAAGGTTTTATTATTAAGGGGAGTTCAACGAGTGAGCAGGCGTCCTGGGTAAGACGATAAACTACGTCCAACAGCAAGGCCTCTGATCAGGAGTTTTTGAAGTGCATGGAACTACCTCTTAATTGCTAGTGTTCCCAGGTCAACCCAGACCCGGGGTGGTAGCACCTGTTAGGGTCCTAGCTACGGGCAAATAGTTAACGCTGAAAATCTGGTAAAAAAGCATTATAAAGTGTGAAAATAGATTTTAATATCAGAAATATTTTGTAAAAAAAGATATTACCAGCAATACATGTTTTAAAATAATATTACCAGCTATACATTTTTGAGGAAAAAAAATATTACCAGAAATAGATTTTTGACAAAAAACAAAATATTACCAGGAAAAAAAATAGTTGTTGGCATTAAATAACCCATTCAGGTTTATATGCAGATCTTAAACACAAATCAAACCAAACCAAACGAGTGAGCAGTTTCGAAACAGCTAAATAAAAATATTTTTTTTCATCACGACACGGAACTTTCTATTTATTGGAACAATAAATTTGTTCCATTTTCCATAGATTTTCAGTAACTTCAGAAATAACCTAGAAATTTCCGTGTCGCGATGAAAAAATATTTTAAAATAATAGTATTATAATATATTTATATATATATATATATATATATATATATATATATGTGTGTGTGTGTGTGTGTGCAGAAGCGGCAAATAATAATATTATAATATGCGTTGTATTAGTTATTGGTTTAGACTTCGTGATGTCATTTGTGGTTGCGTGCCATGGGAAATTGCTTTGCGTGCCAAGGCGTGCCAGACGTGCCGAAGGTTGATGACTCCCATATGTAAATCCGGTACTGACAATCAAATATATTTCATTTTGACGCCATTGTTAGCTTTTAATTTATAATAGAAATCTATCTTAAATAATATACATTACATTCATGTGCGTGTGTGTATCAAACAGGATTCTTTTTCATAGGTTTTAAAATTAATTTGATTTCTAACTATATTTTTTTATTATTTTTAATCCGATATATTTCATTCGGGGTTCATTACACGACGGGTGTATCCAAAAAGAGTTTGCTTTTTTTGTTTTCTTTTTTATTATTATGATTTTCTATTAATTAAAAAGTGATACGGACAGATCCAGTCTTTTAAATGATTTTTTTCCATGGAAAGCGATAATGCCACTAAGACACAAGGGTCTACTGGGAGTGAAAGAGAATGAAAATACTTTAAGAGAAACAGGAAATCTAATACTAAAGACGCAACACACAAACACACATATACATTCATACATCTCTATCTATAAAAAGGAGGATGTGTGTGTGTGTGTGTGTGTGTGTGTGTGTGTGTGTGTGTGTGTGTGTGTGTGTGTGTGTGTGTGTTCGTGCAATTTTCGATTTGTACCAAAATTTACATGCACATGCTCCAAGTTAGCGGGAAGGCCAAGACCGACTTTACATTTCCCAACTCCCGTCGATAGTAGAAATAATCGATTTTTTCATGCTTCTACGGCAGTTTTCATGTAGTTCGAGGCCATTTCGAACTGGCCAGAGTGAGAGCCTATAGCTGGCTGCCACAAATAGGTAGGAAGATTCTATTAGCCAGCGTGAGAGCCAACAGCTGACTGACACGAATGTTAACTAGCATGCTAGCATGCAAAAAAAAAATCGATAGCTGCATTCGCCACAAGTGGGAAAAATTTAAATCTGCATGGCACTTTACTCCAATTGGCTCATTCGCTTGCTTAAACTCAACGTTAATTCTGATCCCGCAGAACTGGGTTGGGTGTGAAAAAGTATTTGTTGTTAACATTCTTTTTTTCATTTGGTTTTTCCAGTTACGAGTCCTTTTTAAAGCTGATCGTTTTGTGTTCATTTTGTTTAGTTCTTTTTTTCGTAACAGATTTAATGTTTAGTATAGAGCTTAGAAAAAATTCGCAGTGTGAGATAGGCAAGAAGTAAGGTATGTAGCAACATCAACACGGCAAAGGGCCCTCCTTTAAAGGCAAGGAAGGGCAAAAATATTTCAAGTCAAGTGACTGCGATTGCTGTATAAGTCGTAAGATTTTTGAATCAAGCACCGGCAACGCTGGCCATGCTGTTAGTATATATATATATATATATATATATATATATATATATATATATATATATATATATATATATATGACAATAGGAAAACTGTAGTTATTGCTGATGCGTTTTCGTCCAATGCGCAGTTTTGCTATTGTCATTTATATTTATAAATATTGTCTTTTCTACAGGTTAACTCTGAGAAATTTTTATATATATATATATATATATATATATATATATATATGTTATATATGTTGGTAGGATCCACCTAATTTGCATATGGAGTACCGACCATATAAATATGGTTGGTACCGGGAAGAGAGGGAGTAATCAAGAGATTCAACCAGAGACTCTGCCCGACTGCGACTTAGTCAACACATTCTCCAGGAAACGGTCTTACCAGGAATATACAAATGACTATATTTAAATATTGTGTACACTTTCTTGTTTCAATACATTTTGTTCTAAGTACATTTTGTGTTGCATTATTATTCCATGCATTAGTCAAGTTTCAGCAATATAAATATATATATATATATATATATATATATATATATATATATATATATATATATATATATTAAAAAGAAGAGCGATACCGCAAAGTTTTTGGGTTGTAATGTGGATGTTTTTTTTTTAAATATGATGCTTTATTTTACTACACGTGTTTCCGGTCTCGCGACCGTCATCAGGAAAAGATTGAAGATTTCCACATATTATTAAAAATAATTCATTTTTTCTCCTTTATGTTTTTCGATGTGAAATATTCTCGATATGAGACATTCTCTTTTTGTGTTAGTAATCCGAATTTCTTTCTTGAATTAACGCATCAGCTCTTGGCTACTGACATGGCGTTTGTATACATTACGTTTGTAAGACGCTAAAAGATTCCCTTTTTCGGCTTACGAGTAGAGGTGAGTTGAGTTTTATATATATAGGAAGAGGATTCATACATTTGTAGTGGATCTAGGAAGGCTACGTGAATATTTAACACTGTTGCATCAAGTCTATTTGAAATTCAAGCGTTTCTCTATGAAGTTATGTATAAGTGTCCTTATTTACATTAGTCGGACTACTTATTACAAATGCATTTATCCACAAGGACACATGGCACAGTGGATAAAGCCGTTAGTTAGATCCATTGACAGGACCCAAAGAGTGTGAGTTCAATACCCGGTTAAGAGTGGAGAGGGGAATTAACAGAAGATAAGTGATAATTGACATCCATCAGACATTGCACGTGGAACTCGAACAGTCTAGAATAGTGAGCGAAATAAAGGGTTGAGTTCAACATTCCAACTACCTGATGAAGGCCAGAACGTACAACGGCTGAAACGTTGTAATACATATGGCGAAAAAGATAAGGACAATAGTCAGAATAATGTAAATAATGTACATAATACCTCATCTCAGAAATATAGACAGATACTGAACGGTCGAAACGTTGTGATAAATATGGCGACAAAGATGAGGACAATAGTCCGAATAATGTAAATAGTGTGCAAAATACCTCATCTCAGAAATATAAACAGATACTGAACGATCGAAACGTTGTAATAAATATGGCGACAAAGATGAGGACAATAGTCCGAATAATGTAAATAGTGTACATAATACCTCATCTCCGAAATATAGACAGATACTGAAAGACCGAAGAAATGTTGTGATAAATATGGCGACAAAGATGAGGACAATAGACCGAATAATGTAAATAGTGTGCATAATACCTCATCTCAGAAATATAGACAGAGACTGAACGGCCGAAACGTTGTGATAAATATGGCGACAAAGATGAGGACAATAGTCTGAATAATGTAAATAGTGTACATATTACCTAATCTCAGAAATAGAGACAGATATATGTGACCATTTTGTTTCTATAAAATTTCGCACTGGTAAAATAATGTTGAAATAGCGCCATGATGGGGCAAAAAGAATAAATAGAAAAAATAAAAACACACGCACGAAAAAAGCAAAGCGAATCAAATGGAAGAGGAAAAAAAACAATCCGACTGGCATTTTAGGCTTAGGTTTTATTTATTCATTATTTTTTTCTAAACACTCATTTTACTTTGATAGCCATGGGCACGAAAATGGCGTCGCTTGATGAATTGGTGCATGACGGCTTTGAAAGGAAAAAAATTAGACCAACTAAGTATAAATGTAGAATTCTAGCTTCGCGACCAAGTTTATAAAACCACATATTTCACAGTATATATATATATATATATATATATATATATATATATATATATATATATATATATATATATTCACTGGAACCCAAACAGTTGATTGTAATTCGCTTATATGCTCTATAATAAATATTATAATGAGCTCTCGTTTGTTCATCAGATTTAATATTTCTTTTTGATAGAATTTACTTGGATTACTTACCCAAGGATTCTTTTACATATATATACAAACATGTATATACACAGCTCGTGCCTTTTTTTTTTTAAAAAGAACTTAATAAAACGTAGAACAATGTATTTTTATTATATTTTTATAAGAGATTAAAACGTTTTTTTATTATGTTCTCCTACAATATATATATATATATATATATATATATATATATATATATATATATATATATATAAATGAGAGAAAGAACAAATGGAGTGAAAATCCACAGTTCGTGGCTTTTACTTTTAAAATAAAGAACTCAATCAAACGTAGAATAATATATTTTATTATATTTTTACTATAATAGATTAAATGTCTTTATTATATTCTCTTATATATATATATATATATATATATATATATATAATTATTTATTTAAAATATGATTCCAACACGCTACATAAGAGGTCTCATGTTTCAAAACAAGAGCCGAAAACTTCAATATAATTATTTGAATTAAATTGAATTAATGTAAGCTCTGTTCCATCTTCAAGCGAAATTTTTTTTGTTATAACTTATTTCTGAAATTTACGTGTTTTAATAGCATATTCATAATTGAAATCAAAATTTCCATGGTAACAGCCAGAGCGATTGTTTAAATAGGAAGGGGTCGTGAGAGTTAATTATTTGTATCAGTATAGAGTTAACATTCATAGATGTCAAGTCAGGGTAAGGTAGGGGTTTCTAAATTTAAAACGGAAGATGTTTTCGCCTAGTCTGGTTTACGTGTCTATGGAGATTTATTTATTTTTTTATTTTATTTCTTTCTGAAAGTGTTTTGTGTATATAAAAAAAAACTCAGTAACATTTGTTTTTTGACGACTTCATAAAGGGTTATCTATTTTTGTAGGGTATTTAAATTATTTATTAGGACTATGGATTATAAAAATTATTTTATTGTATTTTTGTTTTTATGCTAATTATTCAATGCAAAAATTTGATGATGTCGGCTAAAAACCGTTAACTCATGTCTATTGTTTAACAGATTTTTATTATTTAGAAACTTAATATATATATATATAAAATGGATTAAATACGAAAAATATTTTAGTATACTTTCTGTTTGTACGTTTTCTTTCAGAATACACATATTGGAGTAAAGGCTCTGTTTTTTTTTTTTTGTTTTTTTTAAATTGAACAGTATTTATGACACTTACTCGTCAGGCATAATGACGATACCGTATAGGATACAGGTTCGATTCCTGGCGCATATTTTCTCCCAAATCTCTCAAACATTTTATCCGATAAATGTAATTAAATACTGTTTAGTAAAAAACAAAACAAATTTACTCAAATAAGTGTATCCATAAAATATGTGTATATATATATATATTAAAGACATTTTTATGTTTAACGTTCTTTTTATAGATACAAGTATTTAAGTAAATGCTCTGTTTATGATAAACAGTATTAAATAACATTTACCGGCCTGAATGTCCGAGAAATTTTCATAGAAAATATTCCTCCTTTGACAGGATTCGAACCTGCATCCTATACGGAACCGTCATACGGTAAATGTTATTTAATACTGTTTATTATAAACAGAGCATTTACTTAAATACTTCTTTCTATAAAAAGAACGTTAAACATAAAAATGTCTTTAATAAATAAATTGTCGGACTTTGTTCATTTCTTAATATATATATATATATATTAATGCATGTTTCATTAAATAATATAAACAAGTTTTGTCTATTTATTTTAAGTAAATTCTTTTCACAATAAAAAATAAAACTTGTTTATATTATTTAATGAACATGTATCAATGAAAAAATGCTGCCTATATATATATATATATATATATATATATATATATATATATATATATATATTTCATTAAATATGACAAGCAAGAAAAATTTAATTAATGTTTCAAAAAATTATTTAGCATTTTCAGATATATGTACTCGCGTTGTTTGCATACATTCGCTGCGGAAAGCTAAACGCGGAAGACAACGGAAAGCTAAGCTCAGAACTGATCTTTCTTGTCTAAATTTGTTGCATTTACTGCGCACGAGAACTATTTACGGAGACACGCTCAGTTTGCGCAATGATACCTATACTGATAGCTATTCTGCAGCGAATGTATGCAAACAATGCCCGTAATGCCTACCCGCGACGCGAATGAATCCAAACTTTCATTGTCGATAACTCCAAAACGGTAGATTTTATCAAATTTATCAAGCTAGATTCGAATGGATCATGTGCAATTAAACATAAATGTAAGAATTTTGGAAATTTTTAATTCGAACTGAGTGCTGGTGTTACACTGCAAATTAGCCCAGCCTGCTCAATAGACTCCTCCATATCTCAACACCTGAAACATTGTCGTGAAATAACCAGATCTGCTGCAAAAGACCGTTTTCAACCCAGAGCTCATTCGAAATTGTCAGAAAAGTGAGTGATGCCTCAACATCAGTGATGTATTTCATCCTATGCGTTCAAATTCACCGGTTGTCGAGCAATTCCCAATATTCAGTATTCAAGCCCAAATAAATGCCATCATTTTTTGAACGTTGATTTTCATGACAGGCATATCCTCTCGACTTGGCAGAAAATCAGAACAATTTTCTCGTTGATATTCTCCTTCGGTTACCTTGTACCAGACATAACTAAATAAATGACCTTCCCGATGTCATCAGTTCCAAAGTAGACATCAACACCGCTATTTACTCTCGCCTCAATTGTAAATCTACAAAACTAACCTGGCTATTGATCTCGAGAAAGACCTCTAATTTGTCGGTGACTGGGGTAGGAAACGGCTTTGTATACCTCCAAAACGAAACTGCTCTCCTTTACACACCACAGCGAACGTTCTCTATCTCCCATCAGAATGGCTGATTCCCAACTCATCGAGAACACCTCGTTACACTTGGTCTCACGCTGTCCACTGACATGAGGTGGAATGGTATTTACTTGACACCCAAAAAGTCAAGATGTGACACAAGGTCGTTTAACGTGGGAGACCCGAGTGTTTCCACTCAAAGGCTACTGGTCCAAAACTGGTCATAGCTTGTCCAAGCTGGTCAGAGCCTAGTCAAAGCTGGTCATGACTTGTTATAGCAAGTCCAGGCCGGAGCCAGTCCAAACTAGTCGAAGCCTTGATCGAATCTCAGCCATTGGCCAAGAAACGATCCAATATTTGTCAAAAACCCCAACGAAAAAATTCGTCGGGAGAATTGACATGAGGTGGAATAAATACATTGAATCAATAGCTTCATCTACTGCAAGGAAAGTTGGTTCTCTGTGTCGTACCAGAAAGTTTTTCTTGTCTGAGTCCATCCTTCAAATCTATAAATCAACGATCTGTCCTTGTCTGGAATATTTCTGTTATATATGGTCTGGTGCGCCCGCTGTACGTCTCGAGGTCCTCGACAAAAATTCAGAGACGAATATGCAATATGATAAGTCTTGATCCGGCAACTAGTCTACAATCTCTATCCCACAGACGTGCTGTGGCTTTCATCTGTCTCTTCTACAAGTATTTTCACGGCAACTGTTCCGACGAGCTACTTTCGCTGGTTCCCAAACTGCATGAATTTAAGCGAGATACTAGACTGGCATTTCGGTCCCACCCTTTCACTGTCAAAACGGTTAAATGTAACCGTCTCTTCTACTCAAACAGCTTCTTCTCACGCACTTCTCGTCTGTGGAACTCTCTTTTCCTTACTTACTTCCCCGATGACTATGATCTTCAAATATTCAAGTGTAATGTCAATCGACATCTGATACCCAGAGCTTGTTCCCCATCCTTCTTTTTCTTTTTTTTTAAAAATGCCTTATAATGTTTGCCTTTTTCCTATCTCTTTATATATATATATATATATATATATATATATATATATCTCTCGATTCTCCTGTCGGGTTCGACGTATGAGGGTCAAGCAGATCAGTTTCCAGGAAATCGACAGCCCGACACCGGCACATGAGATTTGATTATAGTGGTGAAGGTTTCGTGCAGGACCATCCGCACTTTTTGAAGAGCCGAATACAGATACCTGGTGCACTAAGTGCCACAAGGTCTCCAAACAACCCCCCTCAGGTTTTGAGTTCAGAGTTGTCCTTCTCCTAGACCAGTTACTATTCAAGGCTATAGAACCCAGTCTGTCCTGCTATTTAACCCATAGCTGGAGGGAGAAGAAGAGGATTCACACCTTTCCTAGGGGTATTAGCACGTAAGTGAATGTAATGGATTCAACCTGGATTTGAACTCGGCTCTCCGATTCTACAATCCAAGCCGATGTCCATTACCCCACCGTGCCTCCTCAATATATATATATCAATAACTCCGCAGTATTGGTCAACCAGACTATGTCACTAATCATTGCTTCGCACTGTCATAAATATTTGATATTTATCAGAATGGGGCACCCAGTGAGAAACAAACACGCTGCTCAGTAGTAACATTCAATTATACTAGCTTTCGGGCTATTAGCGACACTCTGATATGCCAAAAAGGTTTTTTTAATTTTGTTTTTAAGCAGTTCACAGCAGTCAAGGCGATAAAGCCACTAAGGCGCAAGCGCGTCTACTGCGAATGAAAAAGAATCAAAAAGATTTCAGAAAGAACCGGAAATCCAATCCTAGACATTAAACAAGAGATAAACCACTAATCCTGTTCAAAAGAGCTGGGAGGAGTGTGAACCGGGCAATAGGCGAGCCTATCTACTTCCTATCGTATATAAAAAAGTAGTAAATACAACATCAGAGAAATGAGGAGTGTCCTGGGTATGACGATAAACTACGTCCAGCAGCAAGGCCTCTGATCAGAAGGTTTTGAAGAGCGTGGAACCACCTTTTAACTGCTGTTGTTCCCATGTCCACTCTGACGAGAGGTGGTAGCACCTGTTAGGGTCACAGCTATGGGCAAATGTTTTACCCTCAAACTTGGTTCAAAACACTGTGAAAGTGTAAATATAGGTCTCAATACGAGCAATAAATCCTTGGAAGAAATTACCAGCAATACATTTTTGAAAATTAAATATTACCTGCAATAAAAATCTTGTTGGCATTAAATAACCCATTGAGGTTGATACGCTAGAAAACTAACCAAATCAAACCAGACCAAGCGATTAACAAACAAACTACTCAGTACTAATGATTAACCAAACTAATTCGCTAAACATTACCCTCGATCTTAGATTTGACACTAGGTCATAAGTACTCAGTGCGTAACAAATTCACTACTCAGAAGTAATGGTTCATCCAGAGTAGGCCGCTGTCTATAAGCTACACTGAGACTTATTAGCTCAACGTATCATAGTTTTGGCTCAAAATCACAGGTATAGGGCACCCAGTGAGAAACAATCTTCCTACTAACTAGTAGTGCTCAACTAGACTAACACGCTGGCCATTAGCACATACCCAGGATGCCAAATGATACGCTGAGCTTATAGTTTTCACAGACGGCTGCAATATGGGTCACACAGTGAGGAACAAACTTACAACCCTGTAATAAGAGTATTAATTATCAGCCAGACAGATCTGCTCAGCATTACCCCACGTCGACATACTCATCTCCAGTTCTATAGTTTAAGCTCCTCCACTACACACATACACACCAGAAAGAAAATATTTCTGTCTGAAAATTTTTCATATTACTGTCAAAGATTTGTTTGATAACAAGTCTACAATTCTTTCTCTCGGGTGATATTTTTTTTTCTCTTCTCAAATCTAGATAACATCTTTTAAAACAGAGTTTATCTTGTCTTTCGTATTGTGAATAACCTAAAAATGATTTGAAATAAAATCACTTTTTATTTAAGCACCCGATAAACGAGCTGGTCGCTAAGTGAGAAGTTGTAACTGATTGATATTTCAAGCATGCTCCACGAGTAATGGGTTCATTTATACAGTACAGTTGCGTACCAAACCGTACAGATAATAAATAAGGAATATATTCTGTACATTATTTACGGTTTTGGTTTGGTTGGATTTTTTTTTTTTTTTTACGGCATATCAAACTCAATGGGTTATTTATTGCAGACAAAAATTTTATTGCTGGTAATATTTTGTTTTGTCAAAAATATGTTTCTGGTAATATATTTCCTTCAAAATTGTATTGCTGGTAATAATTTTCTTCAAAAAGTATTGCTGGTAATAGTTAACTATTTGCCCATAGCTGGGACCCTAACATAATATTTTGTTTTTTGTCAAAAATCTATTTCTGGTAATATTTTTTTTCCTCAAAAATGTATAGCTGGTAATATTATTTTAAACCATGTATTGCTGGTAATATCTTTTTTTACAAAATATTTCTGATATTAAAATCTATTTTCACACTTTATAATGCTTTTTACCAGATTTTCAGTGTTAACTATTTGCCCGTAGCTAGGACCCTAACAGGTGCTACCACCCCGGGTCAGGGTGGACCTGGTAACACCAGCAATTAATAGGTGGTTCCACACTCGTCAAAACCTCCTGATCAGAGGCCTTGCTGCTGGACGTAGTTTAACGTCTTACCCAGGACGCGGATGTAGTTTTTACATACTACAGAGGGTGGGAGATGAAAAAGTACACCCTTGTGTAAATTAATTGAAACAAAACAAATAATTTCGCCCGGGTCGATCCTTCAAATCTACAAATCAACCATTCGCCCTTGCATGAAGTATTACTGCCATATATGGTCTAGAGACCCTTCTGTTTGTCTCAAGGTCCTTGATAAAATTCAAAGACGGATAAACAATGTAATCGGACCTGATCTGGCATCTCGTCTGCAGTGGCTCTCTCACAGACCTGCCGTTGCCTCCCTCTGTTTTTTTTTACAAATACTCTCATGGTAACTGCTCCGATAAGTTGCTTTCGCTGGTTCCCAGACTTCATGAATTTAAGCCTTCAACTAGGCTGGCATCTCGCTCTCACCCTTTCACTGTCGAAACTGTTAAATGTAGCTGTCTCTTCTACTCCAGTAGCTTATTGTCTCGCACTTCTCGTCTGTGGAACTCCCTTCCCTTTTCCTGTTTTCCTGGTAGCTATAATCTTCAACTATTTAAATGTAATGTCAATCGACGTCTCCAGATGCCTTGATCTATCCCCTATCCTTTCCTCTATCATCCTTTCCTCTATCACTCTTCTTTGCTCTCACTCCAACTCTTTGTAAGCCTTGCGTACTAGTGGATTCCCGCCTGGGTCGGGGTGAAACGCTTAAAAAAATTCTGTAATTATTATTTTTTTCCATATGTTTTTCATTGAAACATGACCCAGTGCACATGTTAGTACGTCGAATGTCCATTCCACGAAGATTGACACGAGATTCTCATTTAAATCAGGACAGATTCCGGGCTAGTTTACAGTACTTTGATTTGCTCACTGGTAAGGCTTGCCAGTGTGTTCGGGCACCGTTACAATTTTCATACGCTTCCTTGGATTAACGTCCATCACAGACAATGGTTGTAGGACAACTAATCGACAGTCGAGACAATAGTGTCTGGCCGTGATGAAAATCTGATGCAATCCCGGACGACGCAATATTTTTCAAGGCCAAGCAAATTTCATTATACACCATGCAAATAGATTCATATAATTTGCACACCACTGAAAATGACCTAATCTGAGAAAAAATACAAATCTATAACACCCTGTCTATCTAGTGAGTCGACAACTGGCTGTATGGTGAAAGGGAAACTAAAGCTGTTTCAATTAATTTGCACATGGGTGTACTTTTTCATCCCCCACCCCCTGTAGTATGCAAAACCGTAGGTAGTGTAATTACCGTAGGTAATTTGATGTAGTATGTTTTTTTTTTGAAAAACAAATACATCCTATACAGTAATGAAAGAAAATACCCTATGCACATCACCAGAAAAAAGTTTCATAGGGGTGAGTCGTTGAACTCTATACTTACTGTTGCAGACCCATGAAGTGGAAAGACGATATTGAATCCATTGCTAGGTCAGCTGCTAAGAAAATTGATTCACTTGTGTCGTGCGAGACAATTTTTCTCTAACGAATCTATCTTACATAGCTATAAGTCTACAATTCGTTCCCGCTTATGTTTCTACCACTTGCTTGTCCTCCTGCTAAATATTTGGAGATCCTTGATAAAAAAAAAAGAAAAAATCAGCAATATTATTAGAAAAATAAGAATAGTCATAATTGCAGAAAGAAACCAGTCAGTTATACACGCTTAGGCAATTATATATCTTTCGATACATGACTGACGAAGCATAATTTTTTTCATTCTACTATAGACCAGTTGCCATCCAAGTCTTTAGAACCCTGTCTGTCCTGCTATTTACGCACTGCTGGTGGAGAAAAAATTTCGTGAATAAAAGAAAGAATTTTTTAGAAAGATATTCAAAGAAAGAAAAAAGGAATAGAGAAATTAAGAGAGAAAAGAAGAAAAATAGGAGAATAAAAGAAGGAAATTTTTAAAGAAAGATCTTCAAAGAACGAAAGAAAAAAGAACGAAAGAAAGAAAGAAAATACAAGAATAAAAGAAGGAACATTTTAGAAAGATATTCAAAGAAAGAAAGAAAGACAGAAAGAAAAAAATACGAGAATAAAAGAAAGTATTTTTAAAAAGATATTCAAAGAAAGAAATTAAGAAATTAAGAAAGAAAGAAAAGAAGAAAGAAACAAAGAAACAAAGACGAAAATAAAAGAAGGAATTTTTTAGAAAGTTATTCAAAGAAAGAAAGAAAGAAAAAAGAAAGAAAGAAAAATACGAGAAAGAATTTTTAGAAAGATATTCAAAGAAAGAAAAAAGAAATTAAGAAATTAAGAAAGAAAGAAAAATACGAGAATAAAAGAAGGAAATTTTTAAAGAAATATATTCAAAGAACGAAAGAAATAAAGAAAGAAATTATAAAATTGTCTTATAATTTCTGGTGTCAAACAGCCGTAAGGTAAAAATGATGTCTGATTGAAACTATTTTCCTGTTGAAACTGTCCAATTTACAATATCATTTGTTTTCGACGTCGAGACGAAAAAGACAATTTATTTCCATATTTACATATCTTTATTTCATCTTTTTTTTTTTTTTAAAAATTCTCTGCCAGATGAGAAGGAAGATGAAATCGAGAAAATGGACAGTAAATAAAGATTGTTTTAGAGGGGGGATTCGCTAGCGATTGGCGGCATCGCACATTAACCCCCTTATCATATACGACCGCCATCTGAACGATCATAAAATACCAAGAGTGTTGATTGTCAAAGCGAGCTGAATCATATTATTTAGATATTTTTTTACTCTTTTTCTTGTGGGCTTACGGCCACATCATATTGAAACACCGATTCATGTACAATCACCGAAGTTAAGCAACATCGAACCAGGTCACTACCGAGATGGGTAACCGCTTCGGAATACCAGGAGCTGAAAGGTTGAATATACTGTTGCTGTAAGGATAATACCTCGGAATCGTTAATCAGCTGCGTTTGAATTCTGGGTGGTTTTGTTGTATTCACTTAAGAGCAAATACTCTTAGGCGTGAATCCAAGACCTAAAAAAACAAATCTCAGTATCCTTCTGTAGAACCACATTTCTGTTGCATCAAGTCTATTTGAAATTCAAGCTTCTTTTTATGAAGCTAAGTATGTGTCCTTATTTACATTATTCAGACAATTGTCCTCATCTTTGTCGCCATATTTATTACAAACGCCTTTATCCACAAGGACACATGGCACAGTAGATAAAGGCGTTGGTTAGATCCAGTGACAGGACCCAAAGAGTGTGAGTTCAAGCAGTGGGGAACTTGGAGAGGGGAATTAACAGGAAATAACTGACACCCATTAGACATGGCACGTCGAACTAGAATAGTTTACCCAAGCGAGCGAAATAAAGGGTTCAGTTCGACATTCCAACCACCTGAAGAAGGCTGGAGCGTACAACGGCCGAAACGTCGTAGTAAATATGGCGACAATAGTCCGAATAATGTAAATAGTTTACATAATACATCATCTCAGAAATATAGACAGATACTGAAAGGATGAAACGTTGTAATAAATATGGCGACAAAGATGAGAACAATAGTCCGAATAATGTAAATAGTGTACATAATACGTCATCTCAGAAATATAGACAGATACTGAAAGGCCAAAATGTTGTAATAAATATGGCGACAAAGATGAGAACAATAGTCCGAATAATGTAAATAGTGTACATAATACCTCATCTCAGAAATATAGACAGATACTGAAAGGCCGAAACGTTGTAATAAATATGGCGACAAAGATGAGAACAATAGTCCGAATAATGTAAATAGTGTACATAATACGTCATCTCAGAAATATAGACAGATACTGAAAGGATGAAACGTTGTAATAAATATGGCGACAAAGATGAGAACAATAGTCCGAATAATGTAAATAGTGTACATAATACCTCATCTCAGAAATATAGACAGATACTGAAAGGCCGAAACGTTGTAATAAATATGGCGACAAAGATGAGAACAATAGTCCGAATAATGTAAATAGTGTATATAATACCTCATCTCAGAAATATAGACAGATACTGAAAGGCCGAAACGTTGTAATAAATATGGCGACAAAGATGAGAACAATAGTCCGAATAATGTAAATAGTGTATATAATACCTCATCTCAGAAATATAGACAGATACTGAAAGGCCGAAACGTTGTAATAAATATGGCGACAAAGATGAGAACAATAGTCCGAATAATGTAAATAGTATATATAATACCTCATCTCAGAAATATAGACAGATACTGAAAGGCCGAAACGTTGTAATAAATATGGCGACAAAGATGAGAACAATAGTCCGAATAATGTAAATAGTATATATAATACCTCATCTCAGAAATATAGACAGATACTGAAAGGCCGAAACATTGTAATAAATATGGCGACAAAGATGAGGACAATAGTCCGAATAATGTAAATAATGTGCATAATACCTCATCTCAGAAATATAGACAGATACTGAAAGGCCGAAACGTTGTAATAAATATGGCGACAAAGATGAGGACAATAGTCGAATAATGTAAATAGTGTATATAATACCTCATCTCAGAAATATAGACAGATACTGAAAGGCCGAAACATTGTAATGAATATGGCGACAAAGATGAGGACAATAGTCCGAATAATGTAAATAGTGTATATAATACCTCATCTCAGAAATATAGACAGATACTGAAAGGCCGAAACATTGTAATAAATATGGCGACAAAGATGAGAACAATAGTCCGAATAATGTAAATAGTGTATATAATACCTCATCTCAGAAATATAGACAGATACTGAAAGGCCGAAACATTGTAATAAATATGGCGACAAAGATGAGGACAATAGTCCGAATAATGTAAAATATAAGACCTCAGATACAGATACTGAAAGGCCGAAAATTGTAATAAATATGGCGACAAAGATGAGGACAATAGTCCGAATAATGTAAATAGTGTATATAATACCTCATCTCAGAAATATAGACAGATACTGAAAGGCCGAAACATTGTAATAAATATGGCGACAAAGATGAGGACAATAGTCCGAATAATGTAAATAGTGTATATAATACCTCATCTCAGAAATATAGACAGATACTGAAAGGCCGAAACGTTGTAATAAATATGGCGACAAAGATGAGAACAATAGTCCGAATAATATAAACAGTGTACATAATACCTCATCTCAGAAATATAGACAGATACTGAAGGGTTGAAACATTGTAATAAATATGGCGACAAAGATGAGAACAATAGTCCGAATAATATAAAAAGTGTATATAATACCTCATCTCAGAAATATAGACAGATACTGAAAGGCCGAAACATTGTAATAAATATGGCGACAAAGATGAGGACAATAGTCCGAATAATGTAAATAGTGTATATAATACCTCATCTCAGAAATATAGACAGATACTGAAAGGCCGAAACGTTGTAATAAAATGGCGACAAAGATGAGGGACAATAGTCCGAATAATGTAAATAGTGTATATAATACCTCATCTCAGAAATATAACAGATACTGAAAGGATGAAACATTGTAATAAATATGGCGACAAAGATGAGGACAATAGTCCGAATAATGTAAATAGTGTATATAATACCTCATCTCAGAAATATAGACAGATACTGAAAGGCCGAAACATTGTAATAAATATGGCGACAAAGATGAGGACAATAGTCCGAATAATGTAAATAGTGTATATAATACCTCATTTCAGAAATATAGACAGATACTGAAAGGCCGATTCGTTATAATAAATATGGCGACAAAGATGAGGACAATAGTCCGAATAATGTAAATAGTGTATATAATACCTCATCTCAGAAATATAGACAGATACTGAAAGGGAAACATTGTAATAAATATGGCGACAAAGATGAGGACAATAGTCCGAATAATGTAAATAGTGTATATAATACCTCATCTCAGAAATATAGACAGATACTGAAAGGCCGAAACGTAATAAATATGGCCACAAAGATGAGGACAATAGTCCGAATAATGTAAATAGTGTATATAATACCTCATCTCAGAAATATAGACAGATACTGAAAGGCCGAAACGTTGTAATAAATATGGCGACAAAGATGAGGACAATAGTCCGAATAATGTAAATAGTGTATATAATACCTCATCTCAGAAATATAGACAGATACTGAAAGGCCGAAACATTGTAATAAATATGGCGACAAAGATGAGAACAATAGTCCGAATAATGTAAATAGTGTATATAATACTCATCTCAGAAATATAGACAGATACTGAAAGGCCGAAACATTGTAATAAATATGGCGACAAAGATGAGAACAATAGTCCGAATAATGTAAATAGTGTATATAATACCTCATCTCAGAAATATAGACAGATACTGAAAGGCCGAAACATTGTAATAAATATGGCGACAAAGATGAGGACAATAGTCCGAATAATGTAAATAGTGTATATAATACCTCATCTCAGAAATATAGACAGATACTGAAAGGCCGAAACATTGTAATAAATATGGCGACAAAGATGAGGGACAATAGTCCGAATAATGTAAATAGTGTATATAATACCTCATCTCAGAAATATAGACAGATACTGAAAGGCCGAAACATTGTAATAAATATGGCGACAAAGATGAGGACAATAGTCCGAATAATGTAAATAGTGTATATAATACCTCATCTCAGAAATATAGACAGATACTGAAAGGCCGAAACATTGTAATAAATATGGCGACAAAGATGAGGACAATAGTCCGAATAATGTAAATAGTGTACATAATACCTCATCACAGAAATATAGACAGATACTGAAAGGCGAAACATTGTAATAAATATGGCGACAAAGATGAGGACAATAGTCCGAATAATGTAAATTGTACATAATACCTCATCTCAGAAATATAGACCAGATGCTGAAAGGCCAAACGTTGTAATAAATATGGTGACAAAGATGAGAACAATAGTCCGAATAATGTAAATAGTGTATATAATACCTCATCTCAGAAATATAGACAGATACTGAAAGGCCAAAACGTTGTAATAAATATGGCGACAAAGATGAGAACAATAGTCCGAATAATGTAAATAGTGTACATAATACCTCATCTCAGAAATATAGACAGATACTGAAAGGCCGAAACGTTGTAATAAAATGGCGACGAAACGTGTAAATGTAATAAATCATCTCGAAACAAAGAAAGAAACGTTGTAATAAATATGAATAATGAGAACAATAGTCCGAATAATGTAAATAGTGTATATAACGTCATCTCAGAAATATAGACAGATACTGAAAGGGATGAAACGTTGTAATAAATATGGCGACAAAGATGAGAACAATAGTCCGAATAATGTAAATAGTGTATATAATACCTCATCTCAGAAATATAGACAGATACTGAAAGGCCGAAACGTTGTAATAAATATGGCGACAAAGATGAGAACAATAGTCCGAATAATGTAAATAGTGTATATAATACGTCATCTCAGAAATATAGACAGATACTGAAAGGCCAAAACGTTGTAATAAATATGGCGACAAAGATGAGAACAATAGTCCGAATAATGTAAATAGTGTATATAATACCTCATCTCAGAAATATAGACAGATACTGAAAGGCCGAAACGTTGTAATAAATATGGCGACAAAGATGAGAACAATAGTCCGAATAATGTAAATAGTGTACATAATACGTCATCTCAGAAATATAGACAGATACTGAAAGGCCGAAACGTTGTAATAAATATGGCGACAAAGATGAGAACAATAGTCCGAATGATGTAAATAGTGTACATAATACCTCATCTCAGAAATATACACAGATACTGAAAGGCAGAAACGTTGTAATAAATATGGCAACAAAGATGAGAACAATAGTCCGAATAATGTAAATAGTATATATAATATCTCATCTCAGAAATATAGACAGATACTGAAAGGCCGAAACGTTGTAATAAATATGGCGACAAAGATGAGGACAATAGTCTGAATAATGTAAATAGTGTATATAATACCTCATCTCAGAAATATAGACAGATACTGAAAGGCCGAAACGTTGTAATAAATATGGCGACAAAGATGAGAACAATAGTCGAATAATGTAAATAGTGTATATAATACCTCATCTCAGAAATATAGACAGATACTGAAAGGCCGAAACGTTGTAATAAATATGGCGACAAAGATGAGAACAATAGTCCGAATAATGTAAATAGTGTATATAATACCTCATCTCAGAAATATAGACAGATACTGAAAGGCCGAAACGTTGTAATAAATATGGCGACAAAGATGAAGACAATAATCCGAATAATGTAAATAGTGTATATAATACGTCATCTCAGAAATATAGACAGATACTGAAAGGCCGAAACGTTGTAATAAATATGGCGACAAAGATGAGAACAATAGTCCGAATATTGTAAATAGTGTATATAATACCTCATCTCAGAAATATAGACAGATACTGAAAAATCTTACGATCTAAGATATTTTTTACTGATTGTAAATAAACTGCAAATAGTTGCTAAGCCTTAAAAATCGAATCAGTCAACAAATGCTGATTATCTACAGAGGCATATATTTTTGATTTATTTACATTCTCAGGAATATAAATGTATAGAAATTGATGTGGCTATGAAGTGAGGGATCAGTTTATATAAAGATTATGATATAAAATTGATCCACCACTTTATATCCACATTATAATTTCTTGTTTGTTTTTGTTCAAAATTCTGATTAGGTATGAATCCACCTCTTCTCCCCCAGCTATGATCTAATTAGTGAGACTTGTATCACTAAACAATAATTATCTAAAAAAAAAAAAAAACT
Source organism: Acanthosepion pharaonis (assembly GCA_903632075.3). Lineage (NCBI taxonomy): Eukaryota > Metazoa > Mollusca > Cephalopoda > Sepiida > Sepiidae > Acanthosepion > Acanthosepion pharaonis. The sequence continues at coordinate 75,157 of CAHIKZ030000095.1, forward strand.
TCTTAGAAATTAAAATCATTTTTCTGGCTTTAAATAACCCGCAAATGGTTGATAACCTGTAAAAAACGAAACAATGAAATACTGATTAGCTAGACAGGTATGTCTTTTAGATTGCTTTACATTCTCCAGAAAAACCAAAGCAATAGTATAGAAACTACTCTGTTCAACAAGTGAGGGATCAGTTTATATATTGATTGTGATATAAAACTGGTCCCCCACTTTATATCCACATTATAATTTCTTGTTTGTTTTTGTTCATATTCTGATTAGTTATGAATCCAACTCTTCTCCCCCAGCTATGTGTTAATTAGTAAGACTTTTATAATTAAACAATCTTTCTAAAAATTACAATGCTAAGCTTATTTCTGGCTTTAAATAACCTGTAAATGGTTGATAAGCCGTAAAAAATGAATCAATCAATCAAATCGCAAGTCTTTTGATTCTCTGTCACTATTACTATCGAAATATTCTGATTTATTCCCTTCTCAGTTCCACTCGTTCAGAAGAAAATAGTTAATAACGCTTACTAGCCAAACACTCGAGGGCCTCTCTAGCTAGGGCTATCACGTATGCCAAGTATAAAGAGTCGAGCTATAGTCATTCCCCATTTATACAAGTTTTGGTTAAGTTTTTTATTTAATTATTGTTGTGTTCTTATCATTTTCATCTTACCTGGACGTAAATTATGTAGAAATTTGCCCAATATGTCCGAGCGCTTTCGTCTATTCTTTTAGTCATTGTCAATGATGATTATTATTTTTGCTATGAACTGAATGTAAGAATTTTTTCTTTTTTTTTATGTATGTATCTCGAATTAAAGGAATGGTTTTATTTACATTAATTACATTGTTCGGACTGTTGTCCTCATCTATATTGCAACATTCAATATGGCAACGAAGATGCGGACAACAGTCCGAACAATGTAAATAGTGTAAATAACTACACTACCTCATCTCAGAAATATAGACAGATCCTGAAGAAGGCCGGAGCGTACAACGGTCTAAACGTCGTGAATATGGCAACGAAGATGAGGACAACAGTCCGAACAATGTAAATAGTGTAAATAATTAAAATATTTCATCTCCGAAATATAGGCAGATCGTGTGTACTTATGATTATATATATATATATATATATATATATATATATATATATATATATATATATATATAATAAGTACACACGGTCTTTAAAAATCAATTCAGTTATCTTAAAAATATTTTTAAAGACGGTCTGTATTATATATATATATATATATATATATATATATATATATATATATATATATATATATATTATAATTTAACTAATTTAAAATATGGTTTTTTTTGCTACACAGGAAGTATCATGTTTCTATAACCGAAGCTAAAACTTAAATATTTAATTATATAATTAAATTAAAAGCATTATTTCTGTTTCATCTTCAATCGAATGAAGATGAAACAGAACTAAAGCCTTTAATTTAATTATATAATTAACTTTGAAGTTTTTAGCTTCGGATTTTGAAACATGGTAATTCCTGTGTAGCGAAGAAACCATATTTTAAATCAGTTAATTTATAATACTTATGCTATGTAAATTTACATTGAGCACTGTTTTGTAAAAATAAAAATATCAATAAGAACACCGGATTATATATCTTACTGTTCTTTCTTTTTAATATATATATATATATTTTTTTTTTTTTTTTTTTTTTTAACATACAACGTGTGTTAACACGTGCGATACCCTGTCTTCATCAGCCGCCGACCAGGGGTGATCTCACGGTTTCGGTGGCTATGGCGGGACCGCCACCCCTAGCGCCATTAGCAGCGTTTGCCACCAGGCAGGGTATGAAGATAAGCTAACTAATTGTTCCTTTAAGTAAAATCTATCTGCAATGAAAGTTTCTTGAACGCGTTTGCTGTTATTGACGCGCTCGTAAAAGTCGTTATAAACGACCACGCAAATATCTCACTTGCGCATATTAGGTCGTGATGTTGCGCGCATTCTATTTGCTTGTTTTGATCTCGACCAAATCCAACTTGACGCGTGTTGAATAGTTTTTGAAGGCGATGCGAAACGCTTTTTCAACCAACGGCCAGTGATGCCTATTTTTGAAAGGAAGGAAATGACCGAATGTCCCAGGAACCCACGACACCCAATCTCAATAGGCATCACGTGACACGTCCAACCATTTTTTCCATACACTCGGCACGCAGTGACTCGTACCGGTTTTTTTCTTTAGTTCGTGCGCCTCCACCCTGTTCTCTTCCCCAAGGACTGTTAGTTCTATTAGGAAGACAGTCTTTTAGAGTCAGACCACAACACAATGTCGGGACGCTTGTCTGTCTGTGCGATGTGTATTGGAAATTTTAAGGATATCATTAGATCCACTAAAACCTTCCAATCACTGGCACCCCTCAGCAGCTTTATATTGGGGGTTGTTTGTTTTTTGCAGGGCATTCCCCTTCCTTATGGAATTCAATCTTAGTTTCCTTGGATGCCACAAGCTGTTGATTTGCTGTCTCACATTGTGTTCTTATTAGATCCCTTATCACCTCTAATACCTTGTTGTGTCGCCACGTGTACATATGCAGCGAATGTGGACAAGCAGCAAGCACATGACGCAAGGTACCTCGGTCTTTTTGACACGAAAAACAGAGATCTGTATCTGTGTATCCCCACATTTTGAGATTTGTTTCATTTGGGAGAAGATCGTATGTAGATCGAAGAAGGAAAGATATCGCCAATGGTTCCATCGCAATTAATGAATTCCACGAAAGTTTAATGGACTCGATATCATTCCATGTTGTCCACTTACACTGTTTTGCTTGAGTAATAGCAGTAGCTATTCTATGCTCCTCTTCGAACATTTTGATTTCTTCAACTACCATACGCCTTTTTCCCTTTGCATTCTCCTTGAGAAGTATTTGTGTGTCGTGTTACCCAATCCAGCCCGATTTTTCTGAATCACGCCCATGATATCTCTGATTCGCAGGCTGGTTTCTGCTTCTTGTGTGGCCTCTGCAGCTGACCACTTTGTACCAGATTTAATCTCTGGATGCGCCTTCCGTATGAAATCATCAGCTGAGTCTCTCATCATCATATGAAGGCGTACCTTCCCAACCTTGAATTCCTCCAACAATGAATGTATAGGGAGCTGCAGATGTCCGGAGTTGGTATATAGGCCCACTTTCGAAAAACAAGGTGGAACTCAAGCCACTTACGCAAGTACTTATTGATCACTTGCTCAATTCGCTCAATACGAGATAATGCAATTTCATACATTTGCAGAGGCCACAAAAGGCGGGGTAATAGACCATGTTGATAGCACCAGGCTTTCATTTTGCCAGGCAAAAAGGTTCTATCGATCGAAATTAGACCCTTTAGAGTTGATTTTATGAACCTCCGTACCCCGATGTCGATCAGTCAGTGGGATTGTATATAGCCGTCCGAGGCTCTTTACTTGCATTTCCTTAACTGTTGGTATCGTGTCATCACCAATTTTAAAGTGAATCTCCTTAACAGATCCCCTAACTAATGACAGGCTTCGACTTTTCTTGGACTTCATTCTCGCCCATATGAAAAGATCGTGGTACTTTTCTAACAGGTTATTGGCATCAATTTTAGAAGAGACGAGAATTGTGATATCATCCATAAAAGCCCTAGAAGGAGGAAGGACTAGCTGTTCTTCAGTCATCACTCCTTTGGCTGTGGTTGATGCGCCTCGTAAAATCAGTTCCATGGCCAAAACGAAAAGAAGGGGGAAATCACACAGCCCATCATGATACCGATCTCAAGTGGTTGCCACTTTGGTAGTATAATTTTTAACGGTGAATTTCATGAAAGCTGAGTCGAAATACTTCATTATGATTACCCTAATCTTGCCAGGGAAATTGAAAAAGTCAAGAGCCATTCCTATTAATTGATGTGGGACTGACCCATATGCGTTGGCAAGATCAAGCCATACTACATGGAGTTCTGTTTTTTTTTTCCTTTTGGCTGATAGTATGGAGTTCCATATCATTTGTGCATGCTCCAGACAACCAGGGAAGCCAGGTATCCCAGCCTTCTGGACAGATGTGTTGATGTAATCATTTCCTATAAGAAAATCTGTCATGCGACGAGCGAGGACTCCAAAAAATATTTTTCCTTCTACATTAAGGAGGGATATGGGGCGAAAATTGGAAATGCCTTTTGAATCCATCTCTTTAGGTATCCAAATCCCATCAGCCAAACACCATTCTTGTGGTACAATATTCTGCTTCCAAACCCGCTGAAGGAGGACAGTAAGTTTCCTAAGAACGCATGGGCAGTTTTTATATAGTTTATATGATATCCCATTCATTCCAGGAGCACTACCAGCGCGTGCCTTTCGGACAAAATCTCGACTTGACTTAATTTTATCCCACTATGATCAAACATAACTGCCGGATCTTGAGGTCTTGGTAAATCTTTTTTATAAGAGGGATTGGTATATCACGCATATTATCTGAATACGTCTTCTTCAAGTGATTCTCCAACTCCTCCTTTGGGATATCAAGCTTGCCGCTCTTTGCTTCCACGAAGAGTTTTTTAGTAAAAGCATGCGGATTTATCAAGAAAGATCTCCGAGACTGCCGCTTTTTCTTCCGACGCTTCCTTTGATTTTCAGCTCTGGATATCACTAGAATCTTCCTTCTGATATCGTTCATGAGTTCTTGAAGGCCTGCCCTCTCATGATTTGGAGCTTCTTTAAAACGGCGCTTCAGTGATCTTTGTTCTGACCGTAACTTTCCTTTCTGGATTTGTCGTCGATTTGGTCGTTTTTCCTCTTTATATATTTATTTATTAAAAAATTATATTATTTATTTTAAAATTATTAAAGAATAATTAAAGAATATGTTATAAAGATTCTATAATCTATATTCAACATCATCACTTGATAAGACTCCAGAGGTGTTGAAACAAAATGGCTATTTTTGTAGTGATTTTATAACATATTTATGTTATAACTTTTCAATAAATAATTATATTCGCTCTACTCTGTATTGAGCACTCTTTTAAGAATAGTAATTCTTGGTTATTGGAATTTATTCCGTACACACCAATCATATACTTGTGTATGATAATAATTATTGTCTCAAAAAAAAAAAAAAAACACATAAAAACTAAAAAATATTTTTTCTGGCTTTAAATAACCTGCAAATGGTTGATAATCAAATACTGATTAGCTACACAGGCATGTCTTCTAGATTTCTTTCCATTCTCCGGAAGAAAAAAAAAGAAAAGCATGGAAAGTACTCTGTTCAATAAGTGAGGGATCATTTTCTATTTTAATTATGATATAGAATTCACCTCCCCCTTTATATCCATTTTATAATTTCTTGTTATTCTGATTCCCAATATGTCTTTGGATCTCAGCTTCGCACTTACGGTCTTCCGTCAAACCACTTCCCACGTATTTAAACTTCCGCACCTGTAAATCGCATTTCGGGCTCATCCTTTTACTGATGACCATGCAATCTGTCTTCTTGTAGTTTATGCTTAGTCCCTTCTTCTTGCTCTCCTTCACGGCCTTCTGCAGGAAGTTTTTTAATTTCTTTTCCATGTCTGCTATCAGTCCCGTGTCATCTGCGTATCTTATATCGTTAAAAATGAGTCACTTCTTTACCTTTGAGGAGACTTTCCATCATTCGCTGCCGTAAAGGAGGACAAATGACACGTAACAGTTCAGTACTCTTTCCTTTGTCCGCAAAGAAATCCTCCTGTCTCGCAGTAGTCTGCCCAGCTTTTGGAATGCGTCCTTGGCCATCCGAATATGTTCGGTCCACGATATCCTTAGGATTCTTCTGTAGAACCACATCTACGTCGCCTCGAGTCTCTTCTTCATCTTTGAGGAAATCGTCCAACATTCGCTGCCGTAAAGAAGGACAGATGTCACGTATCAGCTCAGTATTCTGTTCTTTGTTAACAAAGAAATCCTCCTGTCTAGCAATACTCTGCTCAGCTTTTGAAGTGTGTCCTTGGCCATCCCAATACGTCTTTGGATCTCAGCGTCGCACTTATTTCCTCCGTCAAACCACTTCCCACGTATTTAAACTTCCGCACCTGCAAATCGCATTCCGTGCTCATCTTTTTACTGATGACCATGTATTCTGTCTTCTTGTAGTTTAGGCTTAGTCCCTTCTTCTTGCTCTCCTTCGCTACCTTCTGTAGGCGGTTTCTTTTATTTTATTTCCCATGTCTTATATCAGCACTGTCTCATCTGCGTATCTTATAGTGTTAAGATTATGGTCGCAAAATGATGAATCTTGTTAGCATTTGCAATTCTCTCAGTAGTACCTCACTATATTGGCTGAATAAGCTGTTAAATTAAACCACCTGGCAATCGACAAGGAAAGCAGCACAAGAATAGTCAAGAACCATTTATTTTTAAAATAAACAGTGATGGTAAGTTCAAAATTAGATGTTTCCTTATGGGGAAAATTTTTGGCATTCATTGACCGGAAAGCAAGTACTGCTCTCGTTTGAAATTTATAAAATCAGAAGTAAACAGAAAATGGAAACTTGAATAAATTATCCCAACTCGAAGCTGAAAAACTAATTAACACCCATCTAAATTTAGATAATCTCCTAAAGGCAGGAATTAAAAACGGCACCTCTCGTAACAATTATAACCAAAAAAGTAATTAATGTAAGCGAAAAAAGAAAGAATACAATTCCAAGACCTTTATCATACGGGCTTATAAAAGTAACACACACACGTATATATATATATATATATATATATATATATATATATATATATATATATATATACTTGTCAGCTGTCAATATACCAAATAGCACCCTCGGAGCGGGTAGAATGGAGATCAACGTATTTTAGTGGACTCCGCTGTTTTCAATCTGCTTGTCTGAATCAACTTCAAGGAGCGAGAGCAAGATCTAAAAAGTCAGCCAGTTTAACAGTCATCTCATTTCACAACCCTCACTCTGGTTCCATATGTGGCCTCCTTGTAAATCTCTAGCGGGTCTTAAATGCCACTTAAGATTATCGCACAAAATTTCATAACTTAATCAAATAAGTTGTCAGATTCTCATACGTCTAAACCGACAGGAGAGTCCATTATATATATATATATATATATATATATATATATATATATATATATATATATATATATATTTAAATAACTGGACACTCGTATTCGAGGATACGTGTCTACTAGGGCGGCTAGCCAATCCCTATGGCAGACTCTCGCTCAGCCACATTTGTTTTTATTCAACACCGACAGAGCCAACCTGCAACTATGCTGAGCAGATCTTAGTTACAGTTTCTGGGACAGAGCGTGTTATCTAGTGAGATCGACAAACTGAACAACGCCATCACACTCAATCCCTCGGTCACGATGACTTGTGACTTCGTGCTAGCACAGCTATCGACAGCCCCCAAGTATTCCGTCTATTCAATTTCACTCACAAGTACTGAAGCAACTCTTGGTATAGCTTTCCTGACAAATCGACCGCGGTCAGATTTGTGTTGAAAGCAAACGTTCTAACGTTCTTGGCCACGCGACATATATATATATATATATATATATATATATATATATATATATATATATATAAAATATATATGTGTGTGTATGTGTGTGTGTGCGCTATCATGAGTGGAGCGGCGACAGTTTGTCGCCTGCTTAAATGCAAATCATCAGGTCTGAAGATTGTGTTTAAGCATGAAACAGACTGTCACCGCTGAGTGTTGACCTCAGTGTCCACTTCTATATTATATTTACATACTCTTTATTTCTCTATTCTTTTACCCTTATAAATAAATATAAATATCACTTAAATATATATATATATATATATATATATATATATATATATATATATATATATATATAAAACAAAAATTTATTCCATTGGAATCTTAAATACGAGTCAATTTATCAGACCTACAAATTCAAATTTTTGAATTTGTAAGTCTGATAAATTGGATCGTATTTACGAATCCAATGGAATAAATTATGACCATGGAATATTAGTATTTAAGCCTTTTATTATATCCTGTCCCGGACATTGAGTTCTACCTGGATTCTATATATTTTTTTTATATATGTATGTGTATGTATATATATATATATATATTTTAGATATATGATTGCATATGTATGTGTATATTTACCACTAATATTATATATATATATATATATATATATATATATATATATATATATATATATATAGGGTGTGTCAAAATTATGTCAGCATTAGTATGAGAGGAATCATTTATTCCAAATTTACAGAAGTTTCTCCGCCTGTCGACCAACACGATAGATGCACAAAACCCAGATCAACAGTACAATTTAGTGTCTTCACACAGAACTCACAGCGTGTAATTGGCCCATATTTTTTTTCCAAGTCCAACGGTAACTGCAAAAGCTTATTTACAAATGCTGCAAGAGTTTGCTATTGATGACCTTACGCCCTACAAATCAGACGGCAGGGTATTTCTAACAGGATAGGGCACCGCCTCATTTTGCCTGTACTGGTCGCGCTTGTCTCGATCAAAGTTTCCCAATTCGTTGGATAGATGGCGGCGGACCATTGGCATAGCCACCACACTTTCCCTGATCTGACACCCTGTTGTTGCAGTTTTTTGGGTATATTATGGAATCTTCTTTCAAAATATTAGTAAAGTCAATATTAATATGGAACAAATACTTTAGTATTCCGATTTTTTTTTTCTTAGCATTCATAAAATAAATTTTATTTTATTTTTTTTTATTATTTTTTTATTTTATTTTTTAAGAAAATTAATATCCACAAAAATTAGTCATATCACTTTGTCCACAGTTAAGTATTCAGGTTAATAAACGTTAACAATAATATTATAAATTTGGGTTGTGATCACAACAAAAAAAGTGGAAAAGTGGATAGCTGGGACCCATTAAAACAGTCACTATCACTCCGTGTCAGAGTGATCCTGAGAGTCACTAAAAAGTGAAAAAATTGTTATTTTACCCATAGCTAGGACCCCCATTAAATCCAGTCACTAAAAAGTGAAAAATTGTTATTTTACCCTCTGGGACCCATTAAAACATCAGTGATCCAGAGTGATCCTGAGAATCACTAAAAGTGAAAATTGTTATTTTACCCATAGTTGGGACCCATTAAACAGTCAGGATCACTCTGACCCGGAGTGATAGTGACTGTTTTAATAAATTAATATTAATACTGACTTTACTAATATTTTGAAAGAAGATTCCCTAATATACCCAAAAATGGAGGGGTGCAGTATTTTGTGTATATGTAACTGGTGAGCTAGCCCACATGACTTGACTCACTTTATAGTCCACCAATAGAATGTTAACCAGAAGACGTAGAATATTCAATCCGTCGTGTATAAAGGCGGCCATTTTATTTACCCTACCCGAATGTCCAGTTCCAGCTTGTCAGGCAAAGAGGAATAAAAGGAAGAACTACGCTCTGCTGCTTTTACCAAAATATCCACTGCTAACCTGAAATACGCTTCCCTACTGTTTTCGAAATATTCACTGCTGACCTCTGGAGTCTATACTCAAAGACGACCGTCATCATGAACAAAACCTGTGACTTCTGATTATGGGGTATGATAAAGGATCACGTGTAAAGCAAAAAAGTTAGAGACATCGAAGAATTCAGGGACTGACTAAAAGGTGTAATATCAAACATTCCCCGTGAAATGTGTTTCAATCGCTGGTTTTTGTGCATCAATCGTGCTGGTGGGCAGTTGGAGACTGTTCAGTAAACTAAAAATAAATGATTCCTCTCACGTTAATGTAAACATAATTTTCACTCACCCTGTATATATATTTCGTTAAAGTAACTTACTGCGATTAGGTCGTTTTATTTAATTTTTCTTGTGTTCGTAGAAGAGTTTTCTTTTCTGGACGCAAATTGTGTAAAAAAAAATGATCATTTCTATAACTTTTGCATATATATATATATATATATATATATATATATATATATATATATATATATATATGAAGAAAAATATATACGGAAAAACAAAACAAAAATCCTAATATACAATTATGCTGTTTTAATGTTAATATGTCAACGTCGGACGTTTCGGTCTAATAAACCATCTTCAGGACATATTCATAAATATAACATTATCAATACAACATGACAAAGACGATGTACATAAGAACAAGACTTATCCAAACAAATAACTGAAAGTTTTATAAGATCAGCGCTCCGTTTAAAACCTGGTCACGTTGTCGTCACGTGGGCGACGCTGTGAAAACGTATTCCTAAAATTTTGAGTATTTTGAATGAAAAATTAAAAGAAATCTATTTTGATCTAAAATTTATATGTACGCTTGTCGAGCATTAATCTCGCTAGAAAAGGGGAAATATTAAAGAAACCAGGTCTAGTATTCACCGTGCGTGAGATGGATATTATACCTGCTTCATAAATCCGCCTCAGATTTTTATTATGAAAATATTTTAAAATCTTCACGGAATCAAAATCGAAATTATGATCTGCTTTAGTTGTGTGTATAACTATAGCATTATTTAAAATTATGTTTACATTAGCATGAGAGGAATCATTTATTTATAGTTTACTGAACAGTCTCCAATAATATATAAAGAGAGCGAGAGAGAGAGATTCACATGTATTTGCTTTTATGTATATAATTTTTTCCTTTATGTAAAAGGTACATATAATTAAGAAAATTTTACCCAAAACAAAATAATTTCCATACCTGAAGATGACTGAATGTACAGTCGAAAGTACTTGCGTATTTAAGAAAGACCTTATACAGCTTATAATTTTAAAAACAGGGATTATAACATTCATCGAGTGATTAGTAGGTTAATGCATCGTTAAAATTTTTCTTAGCGAAGGGATTTCGCCATTTTATATCATTAACTTTTTCAATGAAGAAAAAGCATAGACATAAAAGCAAGCACATGCCTTCTTTAGAGATAAAATCTTCACACGGACATAGATATGTATAGCTGGCTACTCGTATTTGAGTGGCTATATATATATATATATATATATATATATATATATATATATATATTCGGCTCCATCGATGATAGTCGAAGATCACCCATTTTCACAAGACCGACTCTATAGTATATTAATTTCATTTACATTAATATTTTATTTTACTTTATTAATATTTAAAATTAATATTTTGTTTTATTATTATTTAAATTTGTTATTAACTTTATTATTAATATACGAAATTAAATAATAATTAAAATCTTTATACTATTTTCCTTTATATATATATATTAGGACATTTTTATGTTTATACATTCTTTTTATAGATACAAATATTTAAGTAAATGCTCTGTTTATAATAAACAACATTACCGGCCTATATATATATATATATATATATATATATATATATATGTGTGTGTGTGTGTGTGTGTGTGTGTGTGTGTGTGTGAAAATGACATATAAATCTTTTTTACCAGAACAATGTTAGAAAAATAAGTGACCATGTGGAAAAATATTGCGTGTCGCCTTTAGTTTGATGATGTCCCAAAGCACAAAACGCGTCACACGAAAAAAAAAATCCCTTTGTCATTGATATTAGTGCATGATTTCAATCTCACTTTTCTTCATAACTGAGTCAAATGTCGTTTACGAATGTCAGTTTGGCCATAAACTCAAATATTTCATTTTGGTTGTTTCTCTTTTTACGCTTCGATACGATCTTTTTCGTGTTTAATTGTTATTTTTTAGAAAACTTTTCCATGAATCTCAATGCTTTTCTATTTTCCTTCATGATAATTCCCTTATTTTTATTATTATTATTTTTTTTAATTATTCATATTTAATCCTCTGCGTGATCTCTTTCTTTGCGATTTCAACGAACACTCGTTGCCCCTTTTTTTCATGTTAACGAATACTCGTTGATCCTTTCTTAATCCTCGTTGTAGTAGACACTCTATAATCGCAGATACATCTATAGTAACGCCGTTGAACAATACTGGTGATAGACGCCTTCCAATAACACTTATATTAAAACTACTTGTTCGATTATACTAACTCCGTATAGTGATCAGTATAGAGAATTAGTATAGTGAATAGAGTAGAGAATAGCGGACCGTATAGTAATAGAGGATAGAATAGAGATAGCGATCCGAATAGTAATAGAGGATAGTATAGAAGTAGCGATCCATGTTCTGTATAGTATAGTGGATGGACTAGGAATTCAGATCTATTAGACACACGCTATTTCCCATATATACGTTCCCTCTATGGTCGCGTTGTTTTCTTATTTCAATAATGGGATCGCCTGTGTTTGTTCACTGGCGATCTATGTTCAAACCCAAGTGTCGGCAGCGACACTTTATTCCTATTTAACAGAGTCGTAATGTGATCGATTCAGTTTGTATCGCCATTTGTGCCTCGGCGTATGGATCAGTTATTTAGTATAGGAAATAAGGAAATTAACGTACTGTGACAAATATATTTAAAGTTCCTTATCTCAAAAATCAAATTAAAAAAATTCTAAACACCGTTTATTTCCACGTACCAAAATCTAGGTAAGTTTTCGTGATTTTTATATATAGCGATTTTCCAAGCGTAGCTCAGATGCGGCCCAAGGCCGATAGTATGGGGCACCCAGTGAGGATCGAACTCATATTCAGTCGTAATTGATCTAGCAAGACAAACTTGCTAACCATTACACCACTTCGAGGTGTCCAGTATTTCTAAGCATAGCTTAGATGTGGCACAAGAAAAAAATATATATATATGTATGTATGTGTGTGTGTGTGTGTGTGTGTGTGTGTGTGTGTGTGTGTGTGTGTGTGTGTGTGTGTGTGTTTACAATAATAAAATTAATTATTCATTTATATATATTTTACTTATCTTCCAGATCCGGACTTCTCCGTCAAACGGCAGAAAGAGAATTTCCCAAATATGGCATCAAGTCTTGAAACGATCTTTTGCATCTTCGCCCTCAGCAGATTCTCTCAAATTCTTGGCGCCCCTGTTACCTCCTCCGATTACAATGTTCTCATGATGCAAACACCGGTTCCTCAGTTCCTGGTTTCCAATTCCAGTAGCAGTAACCAAACTAGCAGCAGAAGTCCCACGTGTCAGCTAAAGATTCTTAATCATAAATTTCAAGAATACTTAGAAAACATTAAAGATAACGATGTAGAATTGGTTCATATATATACGTTCTTTCCAAATTACACAGTCACTCCTTTCGGGGCATATGGCGAATACTATCGACCAAGTGAATGGTACCTTAGTACTTATACGCAAGGATTAACTCTCTTAAAGTTACCATTCCAGTACGACGTCTACTCGTTCTCCATACTCAGTTTCGGAGTCGATGAAATCGGCACGGAGATTCAAGATTTCCCGCAAGGATGTCTTGGAGAACTGCCCCAGGAGGAGAGAATGTTTACAGTACGGCGTTTTATGTTTGAGATTCTTAACAATGGCAAGCCAATGCCAACGACCTCTCTTTGTAACCTCGTGGTCCGATCCGTCGACGGCGCTGCCCGCTTCATGACTCACTGTTGTAAAATAGACGCCAAAGGGAACATTGAGTGTAAAGACGATGAAGCCGGGATCTGGATCTCAATTCTCTACTGGCTCCTGTCGGGCCTGTATCTCGTGTTTTTTCTCTGCTCCCCGCTTTTTCTGCCACAGAGCATGTACAACGCTGCTTATGTCATGTCGGAATACATGGTCAAATTGAAAGATCCGGTACGAATGAAGTTATATGTGTCCGATAGTTTGGACTCTGTGGTCAAGCATCGCTGGCGATTGCTCGCTTCAGACGTCAAGACGTGGAAGAAGTTTGTGAATACTCTTCAGTTTACTCCAGTCAACGAGACTGTTCCAATCCAGGTGTCGGAACTCCAGATAAAAGTGAAAGGCAAACGGATTTTCGAAGGTAATTCTCCGCCTTCGGGCCTTCTTCAAAGTCTTTACGATAATTTCATTCGTTGTAAAGTTAAAAATATTAACCCTTTCACTGACTGTTGCGAAAGCAGTATATACGGGAAGTGCGCGGATAAGTTTATTAATTACAATATTACCTGGCATACTTGTATGAAAATATTCATTAAGGTTCTTCTTCTGATTCTGCTTCCAACGCCATTTTATATACGGGTGTTTGTTTTTTATTATTTCGAGAGCGAACGTTACAAAGAGAGGCGGATCAATGCCCTGATTAACCGGCTTGAAACGGAGTATGATTTTAAGACGGACACGTTCTTGCAATACTTGACGCCTGTGCACCCTGTGTTTATTACAGCTTATTTAATATACCTGCTGTCGGGTGTAATCATCAGTTTTTCCAATGAATCAGCTCGCGAGAAAATGAAGAACGTGATTCGCGGTTCTTTACAAAATATGCGTGAGGTTACGTACGTCAGCGGCGTTCAAATGCTGACAAGACTAGCGCTTAACCCTTTCAAAACTTTCGGCATTTTGGGTTTTTTAATTGCCCCATTTTATTGGATCCTTGTTGTGCCGTTGGGGTTAATACTCTTTCTTATCTATAGTATCCCGACTCTTTATCTTGTTATTGCTATCTGTCGGCACAGCTTTCAGCAATTCCCCATCTTTGAGAAGCCTAAATCTTTTATCCCAAAAAAGGCGTCTGCGAAGTTTAGATCTTTAACCAGCAAACTCGCCGCTAACCCTTTCGCTGTTATTGACAAACCGGAGATGCAGCCGACGACCAGAAAAGAACAAATGCTTCGAACAATATATTTAATACTGGCCATCATGTTCTGCCTGTCGGGGCTTTTCGCCTACACGTTAATACTCAGCGAATGTCTGATATTCTTCCTGAAAATCGCTGCTTTTACCATGATGGGCATTATCGTCAACGCCGGTTCGACTCTCAAATACGTCACAATGGCGATGCTGGTTCTTCTTTACATGCACGACTGCTACCAGGACGTTTACCAAAATTACGTGACCTTCACTAAAGAAATAATCGAAATCCTCACCGACAGAGCCGAAAACATCAAAGAGGTAGCCTCGTTGTCAGCCGACGAACAAAACAATGCTGCATTTCAGGTCACCCTACCCAAAACAGCGACCCCTATTCGAACAACTTTTAACAATGATAAGGGAGAACCCAGATGGAACTGCGGGCACTTATCGCTGTTTTTGGACAAATACGACACCCCTCGGCTACCGCTTCGATTGTTTCAGAGAATGTGTGAAATTCAAACCTGGGGTTCTCCGGGACTCGTTTCAATAAATCTTTTGCGGGCCACTAGGAAGTTTTTAACTATCGTCATATTCCTGGCTTTTGTGCTGGTTGTCGTTCTGGCGTTTGGTAATGTCTACCGGGTATCATCAGCTAATCAAACGCTGGCCACAATGGCCGGAGGATTCGTTCCGCTACTATTGAAAAACGTTTTCTCGTCGCGCGTCGTCAAGCTCAACTTGAAAACTCTCAGCTTCAAGGGCCAAATGGATGAAGTGCTGACCGCTTATTGCCAGAACTGGCCGATTAGTGATTTCTCTTTTATTTGGGGCGAAGAGCTGGACGAAGCCGACAAAGCGGTGGACGAGACGACAACGAGTGAAAATTCCCTCTCGAAGTCGAAGAGCGACTTAAGCACACCCGAAGATGTCGGTTTTGTCAACGGGACTCATCGTAAATTCAGCGAAATTGGTCTCTCCCTTTCGTCAGTTCAGCAGCCGGCTTCTGACGCTGAAGAAATCGTTGATATCTTTATCGACCTCACGACTGGAGTGAATGAAAATACGTGGCATGAGACTCCGCCGGATACACCTGGCGGGTCTTACACGAACCTTCACACGCTGACAAGTACACCGATGAAATTCCTGATGTTGGCTAACGCTGTCGACACTTTTGACGTGCAGATAAAATAACCGTGAGAAAGAAGGATTTCAAACAGCCTACCATATTCTCATATTGAAACATTAAAAAGTTTCAGGGGTTGGTATTTATTACTTACAAGGTTCTACAAATGAAAAGAAAAAAAAGACTATTGTATTACGACGATTTTGCGCTGTAAATAGTGTTTTAAATTAATAAAAAAAGATTATTTTTTCGTTTTGTCTCTTTCTCTGCTAATATCTCTATCTTTTATGCCATAATACAATAGAATCCCTCATATCCGAAATCCTTCATATCCGGAATCCCTCATATCCGAAATCCTTCATATCCGAAATCCCTCATATCCGAAATCCTTCATATCCGGAATCTCTCATATCCGAAATCCTTCATATCCGGAATCCCTTATATCCGGAATCCTTCATATTCGGAATCCCTCATATCCGAAATCCTTCATATCCGGAATCCCTCATATCCGGAATCCCTCATATCCGAAATCCTTCATATCCGGAATCCCTCATATCCGAAATCCTTCATATCCGGAATCCTTTATATCCGGAATCCCTCATATTCGGAATCCCTCATATCCGGAATCCTTCATATCCGGAATCCCTCATATCCAGATTCCTGCATATTTAAAATTTATTTATCTATTATTATTTATTATTAATATATTATTAATTATTTTATTTAAAATCTATCTATCTATCTATCTATCTATCTATCTATCTATCTATATATATATATATATATATATATACGCGTATACACACACACACACACAATTCGCGAAATTTAATTTAAAGTCCGCGCATTGCGCAGTAATCAAGACAGCTTCCGTGTATTATTATTCGAGACAAACGTAAGTAAACCAACCCAGGAATGGCGGCCGGGCTGTAACCTCGACGCGAATGAGGCCGTACTTATATTGTTGATAAATTCTAAATGGCTTTCTTCCACGAACTTTTATTATTTTCGAAATAAGGATGCAAATTTACACCATAATGGAAATTTTCATTACAGTTTGTTTCCGGGGCTTAATCTGACATAAAGATGTCATCAGTATACCTGGCATAAATGGTGGGTTTATTAACTTTATTGGATACAGTAGAATCCCTCATATCCGGAATCTCTCATATCCGGAGTGCCTCATATCCGGAATCTCTCATATCCGGAATCTCTCATATCCGGAGTGTCTCATATCCGGAATCCCGCATTTCCGGACCTGATTTTGATGTGTATATTTGAACTATTTGGGTGATATGTAACTGATTTGAAATTTCTGTTTATCAGGAAATTTACTTTGGATAATTTACTTATTTCACCCTATTGGCTTGTATTGGTGCAAAAGATGATGCCAATAAGAGGTTAAGAGACACATCTGCAACAAGATAGCGACGAGATGCAAGAGTTAGGACAGTTTGTTTCCGGGGCTTAATCTGTAAGTTTACAAGGTAATTAATGACTGCAGTTATAGATTTTTCAGTGCATTCACCGCTGTACTTTAGAAGGCATGAGTTAGAACTAGTAGAATTTTCATCAGGGAATGTGGTAAAATTATCTCCTGTCATAGTCAATGGGAATATCTTGAAATGGGATCTTTTTATCTTTTTATCGATATTATTTCATCAGATTCGGCAAGCTTCATTTCTCACTTTCAGAAGTGTAAGCTTCCTCCTTGTTTGCATCCTGTCCAAAACCATATCGTTGCTAACACACTCGGCCCATGATATCCTTGCCATCATTCTTGTAGAACCATACCTCCGTTTCCTCGAGTCTCTTCTTCATTTCTGAGGAGACCGACCAACGTCTGCTGCCGGGCAAATATCACGTAACAGCTCAGTACTCTTTTCTTTGTTGCCAAAGAAGTCATCTTTTTTTGCAGAGCTTTTGGAATGCGTCCTTGGCCATCCCAATACGTCTTTGGATCTCAGCTTCGCACTTATTTCATCCGTCAAACCACTTCCCACGTATTTAAACTTCCGCACCTGTAAATCGCATTTCGGGCTCATCCTTTTACTGATGACCATGCAATCTGTCTTCTTGTAGGTTAGGCTTAGTCCCTTCTTCTCGCTCTCCTTCACGACCTTCTGCAGGAAGATTTTTAATTTCTTTTCCGTGTCTGCTATCAGTCCCGTGTCATCTGCGTGTCTTATATCGTTAAGATTGAGTCACTTCTTTACCTTTGAGGAGACTTTCCATCATTCGCTGCCGTAAAGGAGGGCAGATGACACGTAACAGCTTAGTACTTTTTTTTGTTACCAATGAAATCCTCCTGTCTCGTAATAATCTACCCAGCTTTTGGAATGCGTTCTTGGCCATCCGAATATGTTCGGTCCACGATATCCTTAGGATTCTTCTGTAGAACCACATCTCTGTCGCTTCGAGTCTCTTCTTTATCTTTGAGGAAATATTCCAACATTCGCTGCCGTAAAAGAAGGACAAATGTCACGTATCAGCTCAGTATTCTTTTCTTTGTTACCAAAGAAATCCTCCTGTCTAGCAATATCCTGCTCAGCTTTTGCAATGTGTCTTTGGCCATCCCAATACGTCTTTGGATCTCAGCGTCGCACTTATTTCCTCCGTCAAACCACTTCCCACGTATTTAAACTTCCGCACCTGTAAATCGCATTTCGTGCTCATCCGTTTACTGATGACCATGCAATCTGTCTTCTTGTAGTTTAGGCTTAGTCCCTTCTTCTCGCTCTCCTTCACGACCTTCTCTAGGAGGTTTTGTAATTTCTTTTCCATGTCTGCTATCAGTCCCGTGTCATCTGCGTAGCTTATATTGTTAAGATTGAGTCACTTCTTTATCTTTGAGGGGCATCATCTGTCATCTGTCCTCTTTTACGGCAACATTTATTGCCGTAAAAGAGGACAGATGACACGTAGCAGTTCAGTACTCTTTACTTTGTTACCAATGAAACCCTCCTGTTTCGTAATACACTGCCTAGCTTTTGGAATGCGTCTTTGGCTATGATATCCTTAGCACCCTTCTGTGGCGCCATACCTCTGTTGCTTCGAGTCTCTTCTTCATCTTTGAGGAGACTCTCCAACATTCGCTGCCGTAAAGGAGGACAAATGCCATGTAGCAACTCAGTACCCTTTTCTTTGTTACCAACGAAATCCTCCTGTTTCGTAATACACTGCCTAACTTTTGGGGTGCGTCCTTGACTATCTCAATACGTCTTCGGATCTCAGCGTCGCAATTACCGTCCTCCGTCAAAACATTTCCCAAATTTTTTAATCTCTGCCCATGCTTGCTTTTAGTGTCCCCAACCTGTAAATGTATTTCGGACTTATCCTTTTACTGCAATTAGAACTCGGATTAACATTTCCAAGCCATTATCCATTACACCACCCGCACATCCAAGTTGACAACACCTGGTATCCCGAAGCGGTCACCCATCCTTGTTCGAAGTTTCTTAACTTCGGCGATCGTAAGCCTGTATTACTCTAAATCTTGAACCGGAGGGGAGCCATACGGTCTTGGGAGCGCACGTCCAACCCGGTACCATCGCCGAAGCCTTGAGGTGTCACTCAAGTCTCACCAATCCCTGTGATCAAAAAAGTTGGATTGTTACTCTAATGCAGACGTTGCTCGTCAAAGGAATGAATTTTCATCACTGTCGCGCGATATAAACAAATGTCTACCATTAGGACTTGACGGAATTTCAAAGGTCCATTACTTAAACTGGTGTGTATCTTAACTGGTGTTTTATACAAACTGTCCCGACGGAGTTTTTGAAATGTTGGAAGAGAATACCAAAATAGTGCTGGAAGAATATTTGAGAATGTCTGCCATCTACATTTTTTGAAAAACTGTTGGAAAAAATGCTAACAATTCTTAAAGCAGTAATTAAAACAGGTGGCGGTTTTATTGACGAAAACAAAATATGTTGCTGTTATATCACATGTTTTTTAAAGTTAAGTTAAAGTTTATCAAAATAAAAGCAAATACACCATAGTTACTTGAAAAAAATACAAACTGTTATATTCCGTGCTAATAGGAATATATACTTGTAAAACATGGTATTTCATCGTCAATTGATTTTTGGCTGAGACAGAACTAATGCTTTTAATTTAATTATATAATTTAATTTGAAGTTTTAGCTTCGGTTTCTGAAACATGGTAATTCCTCTGTAGCGAAGAACGCATATTTTAAATCAATTAATTTAATTTATATATATATATATATATATATATATATATATATATATGTGTGATAAAATTTATTAGGAGGATGTGAGATAATCATAATTAAGTAATTCATTGTATCTGGAAGAAGCTTCAACAAAATTCAGAAAACACACGGTGACCGTTTTGTCTTATATTTGGGACTCATCAGCAGTGCGCATCCACTTCCGAGAATTGAACCCGGTTCGTTACGATATGCCCCAAGCATCATAACAACTGTAACAATGGACCTCTTCACAAATTCCGTGGTGTAACTCATCGTTTTCCATTACCCATAGCACTGCGCCGCCTCGACCATGACTACTATCCCCAAGCCGTTCTATCTAGAGCTTTAGGAAGCCGGTTCAAGGCAAGGATATAAAGATATATATATATATATATATATATATATATATATATATATATATATATATATATATATATATATATATATATATGGAGTGATTATGACGTAAATTTGAAAGGGAATGGAAAGCGTTGAAATATTATCAAAATCCACGGATGACAGGTTCGTATTTTATAATCGTTATCTTTACGGGCAATTTTTGTGGGAAGACAACCAAGATGAATCTCTGTTAGTCAGGCGATCTCATTGGATGACATTTATCCAATTAACGAATCGGAGCTGCAAATTATATTCGGCTTAATGAGATTATTGTATTTTGATATTTGCAGAATTATTTGGAAATTCAAAAAGAAAATGAGAAAATATTTTGCCCACCCCACTCTCTCTCCCTCTCTCACTCTCTTTGTCTTTGAGTCTCTGATTCAGTCTCGCTCGTCAAGATTTTGGGATTGGTTTTCTCTTTCCTTTTCTACTGACATCAATACTGTCTTCGCCTTATCTATCTCTCTATCAGTCAGTCAGTAGATTAATTTCCATTTATCGCTCTGACACCGACTGTACCTATCGATCAATCCAGTCATATGTATATTGGTATGCATGTATGTATCGATCAGTCTATTTATCTATATCTCTTGCTTTCTATATTATGTTTATTTCTATCTACCTACGTATCTCTCCTTCTTTTTATCTATCTATCTATCTATCTATCTATCTATCTATCTATCTATCTATCTATCTATGTCTATTCATATTAAATCTTTCTGTCTGTCTCTCTATCTATCTATCTATCAATCAATCTATCTATCTATCTATCTATCTATCTATCTATCTCGGTCTATTCATAATGTATCTATGTATCTATCTATCTATCTATCTATCTCGATCTATTCATAATACATCTATCTATCTATCTATCTATCTATCTATCTCTGTCTATTCATAATACATCTGTCTGTCTGTCTATCTATCTATCTATCTCGGTCTATTCATAATACATCTATCTATCTATCTATCTCTGTCTATTCATAATCTATCTATCTATCTATCTATCTATCTATCTATCTATCTATCTATCTCGGCCTATTCAAAATGCAACTATCTATCTATGTATCTCAATCATTACATATCTATCTCACTTCTTTTTTAATTTACTGATTTAACTCTTCTATTTATCTATATCTCTTGCTTTCTATATATCTATGTTTATTTCTATCTACCTCCGTATCTCTCCTTCTATCTATCTATCTATCTATCTATCTATCTATCTATCTATCTATCTATCTCTGTCTATTCATAATAAATCTATCTATCTATCTATCTATCTATCTATCTATCTATCTATCTATCTATCTATCTCTGTCTATTCATAATAAATCTATCTGTCTGTCTATCTATCTATCTATCTCGGTCTATTCATAATGCATCTATCTATCTATCTCGATCTATTCATAATACAGCTATCTATCTATCTATCTATCTATCTATCTATCTATCTATCTATCTATCTATCTATCTATCTCTGTCTATTCATAATGCATTTGTCTGTCTGTCTATAGTTGTATTAGCGTTGGATGTAATTCAATTTGTGTTGCTACCAGTCAGTGCAAATATTTCTCAAGACATATTTTTGCCAGCTGTCAGTGTGACAAAAAAATTTCCTTTTTCCATGAAGATTAAATTCATAGATCAATTTCTATATCAGAAAAGACTGAGGACTTTATAGCTACTATCACCTCTAAACTGGATCCTCAAAAATTATGGGCACCTTATGGTATCCCTGCAAAAGCCCTTGTTCTTAAACTGGGACCTTTTTTCTTTAATCTATAATCACTATCTCGCTGCCTCTTGCTTTTATTCTTGTTTGTAATCCTTTCCTGCATTTTCAGTGTTTAACGATTTCACATCAACTGTCTGATCCTGTTATCGAACTGTTAGCCTTCTGCCTCATTTGGCAAAGTACTAAAGACTCTACTTAACTCTGAATTGGTTAAGCATCTAACCTCGACTTTATTTAGATAAGCAATATGACTTTCGCTTCTCTGGGACAACTGCTGATGAGTTTAAGATGATTGCAGAAAGAGTCAATCAATCTTTCTACAAGTATTGGGCAGGACGGCCTGTTGCTTTGGATATCTCGAAGGCATTTGACAGGGTTTGGCATACGGGTCTATCTTCACAAGTTGAAAGGTTATGGTATTTATGGGCGAATTTGAACTGATTCTGTGTTTCTTATTCTAAGTTGTTTTGAATGGCCACTCTTCTAGATCTTTATGTATTGACGGAAAAGAGAGAGAAAATAGAGAAAAAGAGTCGGTGAAAGAGAGAGTGAAAATCTAATAGAAAGAAAGAGTGTAGAAAAAACAATGAATCAGATAAGGAGAGAGAAAACATAAATAGTCTAAGAGAGAAATACAAGAAGAATCTGAGAGAGAGAGAGAGAAAGTAAAAGAGAAACGGTGACTGGGAAAGAGAAGGAAAATGTAAGAGTAGCCAGAGAGAAGGAAAGTTAATAGAGTGAGAGAGAAAGAGAGAGAGAGTAAAATAACAGGAAACGGAGAAGGAGAGAAATAAGAGAGAAATACAAGAAAAATCTGAGAGAGAAGGAGAGAGAGAGAGAGAGAGTAAAAGAGAAACGGTGACTGAGAAAGAGAGGGAAAATTAAAAAAGTGTAGCTGTAGAGAGAAAGAAAGTCTAATAGTGTGAGAGAGAGAAAGAGAGAGAGAGTGAAATAATAGTGAAACGGAGAAGGAGAGAGAAATAGACGAAGAGAGAAATACAAGAAAAATCTGAGAGAGAAGGAGAGAGAGAGAGTAAAAGAGAAACGGTAACTGGAAAAGAGAGGGAAAATGGAAAAAGTGTAGCCGTAGAGAGAAGGAAAGTCTAACAGAAAGAGAGAGAGAGAGAGTAAAATAACAGTGAAACGGAGAAGGAGAGAGAAATAGCCGAAGAGAGAAATACAAGAAAAATCTGAGAGAGAAGGAGAGAGAGAGAGTGAAAGAGAAACGGTGACTGGGAAAGAGAGGGAAAATGGAAAAAAAGTAGCTGTCGAGAGACGGAAAGTCTAACAGAGTGAGGGAGAGAGAGAGGGAGAGAGAGAGAGTAAAATAACAGTGAAACGAAGAAGGAGAGAGAAATAGGCAAAGTGAGAAATACAAGAAGAATCTGAGAGAGATAAAGAGAGAGAGATAAAGAGAGATAAAAAGAAAGAAAAAGAAAGGTTATGGTATTTTTGAGCGAATTTTTGAACTGATTCAATTTTTCTTATCAAATCACGAAATGAAAATTATCTGCAATGGCCACTTCTCTAAATCATTATCCATTAATGCAGGCGTCTTTGGACCCACGTTGAACCACATTTTCAACAACGACCTTCCTGATGGCATCAGTTCTAAATTAGGTATCTGTTATATACCGTACCTATAAAGACTAACGGGTATGTCCCAATCCTTAATGAATACGTTGGACACTATTTTAAGTGGGGGTAATATGCTGTCTATGTAGTCCATGACTAGCAGTGGTTTACCTACTTCACGCCGCTGGCGAGTATTGTATTTTGTTGATGTTATAAAGATTACCAGTTCATTTCCAATCTCCATTTTAGTTATTCCTCATTCAGTAAAATTTTCTAGATTACAACATGTACTAAACTTTGTTTTACACCCAGAACAGATAAAGATATTGACTCTAGGCAGAGTAAATCTAAAAAGGCGGGTGTTATATAACGTACCTATGAACACTAATGAATATGTCACAATCCTCATAAATACACTGGATTCTATTATAAATGGATGTAATATGCTGTCTAAGTAGACTACCACCAGCAGTGGTTTACCTTTCACACCGCTGAAGAGTATTGTATTTTTGATGTTATAAAGATTACCATTTCATTTCCAACCTCCATTTTGGATATCCCCATTCAGTAACTTTTCTAGGTTGAATATATATATATATATATATATATATATATATATATATATATATATATATATATATATAACACAAGTAAAAGGTTTGTGCTATATACCGTACCTATGAATACTAATGGGTATGTCCCAACTTTATAAATACGTTGGACACTATTGTAAGTGAGCAGTGGTTTACCTACTTCACACCGCTGGCGAGTATTCTAATTTGTTGATGTTATAAAGATTACCATTTCATTTCCAACCTCCATTTTGGATATCCCCATTCAGTAACTTTTTCTAGGTTACAGAATATATATATATATATATATATATATATAACACAAGTAAAAGGTTTGTGTAATATGTACCTATGAATACTAATGGGTATGTCCCAATCCTTATAAATATTATGTTGGACACTATTAAAGTGAGCAGTGGTTTACCTACTTCACACCACTGAAGAGTATTCTAATTTGTTGATGTTATAAAGATTACCATTTCATTTCCAACCTCCATTTTGGATATCCCCATTCAGTAACTTTTTCTAGGTTACAGAATATATATATATATATATATATATATATATATATATATATATATATATATATATATATATATATATATATATAACACAATAAAAATGCAATATAGCGTACCTATGAATACTAATGGGTATGTCCCAATCTTTATAAATACGTTGGACAATAGGGAGCAGTGGTTTACCTACTTCACACCGCTGGCGATATTCTAAATGATGTTATGTGCCATTTTCATTTCAACCTCCATTTTGGATATCCCCATTCAGTAACTTTTCTAGGTTACAGAATATATATATATATATATATATATATATATATATAACTTTCTAATAAAAGTTTGTGCAATATAGCGTACCTATGAATACTAATGGGTATGTCCCAATCCTTATAAATACGTTGGACACTATTGTAAGTGAGCAGTGGTTTACCTACTTCACACCGCTGGCGAGTATTCTAATTTGTTGATGTTATAAAGATTACCATTTCATTTCCAACCTCCATTTTGGATATCCCCATTCAGTAACTTTTCTAGGTTACAGAATATATATATATATATATATATATATATATATATATATATATATATACAAGTACAAAAAGGTTTTTGCAATTTACCGTACCTATGAATACTAATGTGTATGTACCAATCTATAAATACGTTGGACACTATTGTGAAAGTGAGCAGTGGTTTACTTCACACCTTTGGTATTCTAATTTGTTGACCATAAAAATTACCATTTCATTTCCAACCTCCATTTTGGATATCCCCATTCAGTAACTTTTTCTAGGTTACAGAATATATATATATATATATATATATATATATATATATATATATATAACACAAGTAAAAAATTTTGCAATATAATGCCTATGAATACTAATAGGTATGTCCCAATCCTTATAATACGTTGGACACTATTGTAAGTGAGCAGTGGTTTTACCTACACTTCCACACCGCTGGCGAGTATTCTAATTTGTTGATGTTATAAAAGATTACCATTTCATTTCCAACCTCCATTTGGATATCCCCATTCAGTAACTTTTCTAGGTTACAGAAATATATATATATATATATATATATATATATATATAACACAAGTAAAAGGTTTGTGCTATATACCGTACCTATGAATACTAATGGGTATGTCCCAATCCTTATAAATACGTTGGACACTATTGTAAGTGAGCAGTGGTTTACCTACTTCACACCGCTGGCGAGTATTCTAATTTGTTGATGTTATAAAGATTACCATTTCATTTCCAACCTCTGTTTTGGTTATTCCTTATTCAGTCACCATGTCTAAGTTACAACAGTGTCTATGCTGAGGACTCTATCATTCATACCTGTATTGTAAGTTTGTCTGGTCCGATAAGGTAAAATTATCAATTAATCTGATAAAAAAATATCTATAATCTGTTGTTAGCTGGGGAAAGGAATGACTGATTTATTCTAACGTCTCCAAAAAGAAACTGCTGTCTTTTAATCGCCTGAGGGTACTCTTTTTTTCTTCCATCAGCATGGCTGATGCTAACCCCCAGGAGAATGACTAAATGAACCTTCTCGAAATAACGTTTTCCGCTGACATGAAATGGAAATATTATATCGAATCAATGGGTAAGTCTGCTACTAGGAAATAACTTTTCATATGATAAAACATTGCTTATCAAATAACGAAATGGAAGTTATCTTGAACGGCCATTCTTCTAAGTCTATGTGCATTAATGTAGATATCTCCCAGAGCTCTATCATTGGGCTCACAACCTTGTGCAAATTAACTGAAACAGCTGTTTTAGTTTCCTTTCTTTCACCATTGGCTAGTAAGAACTAAAGAGAAAAGGAACTGTTAACATAGACTTTACAGTTATATTTATCCATTTATTCATCCATATTTTTTCCTCAAATAAGAAAAATATACTATCAAGGAGAGAAGACCATAAAAGAATTTCAAAGAGTAAAGAGAGCGATTATATACACCCTGGTGCAAATTAATTGAAACAACCGCTTTAGTTTCTTTTCTTTCACCAAACGGTCAGTTTTAGACTCACTGAAGTGACAGGATGTAATCAATTTCTATTATTGCCCCACTTTAGGTCATTTTCACTGGTGTTTAGTAATATGAATCTGTGAATTTCGGGGTGTATGATAAAATTTGTTTGGACTTGAAAAATATTACGTCATCCGATTTTTATCAAGTCCAGGCACTATTGTCTGGACTGTCGATTAGTTGTCCTACGGACAATGCTGCGATGGACGTTACTCCGAGGAAGAGTACGAAAATTGTAACTCGTCCGGAAACTCTCCTGATTTAAATTCAATCAAGAATTTGTGGTCAATCTCTAAGGAACGACTTCGTGGAATAGACATACGAAGTACTAACATGTGCACTGGGTCATGTTTCATTGGAAAATATGAGAAATAAGTAAATAATAACGAAATTCAATTAATTTGCACAAGGGTGTAGATAGATAGATAGATAGATAGATAGATAGATAGATAGATAGATAGATAGATAGAATAAAGGCATAGATAGATAGATAGATAGATAGATAGATAGATAGATAGATAGATAGATAGATAGATATGAACAGGCTGAGATAGATAGACTGGCCCGAAAACTCTCCTGATTTAAATCCATTCAAGAATCTGTAGTCAATCTCCAAGGAACGACTTTGTGGAATAGACATACGAAGTACTAACATGTGCACTGGTCATGTTTCATTGTAAAAATACGAAAAAAAAGTAAATAATAACGCAATTATTCATCTTGTTTCAATTAATTTGACAAGAACGCATCTATCTAGCTATCTAGCTATCTCCGTATTTTTATTGTTATGGACGTTACTATAAGCGTACAAAAAGTTGTAACGCTGCACAAACACATTGACAAGCCTTACCAGTGAACAAATCAAAGTACTAGATTGTTCCAGAAACTCTCTTGATTTAAATCCAATCAAGAATCTGTGGTCAATCTGCAAGGAATCACTTCGTGGAATGGACATATGAAGTACTAACATGTGCACTGTGTCATGTTTCATTGGAAAAATACGAAAAAAGTAAATAATAACGGAATTATTTCTTTTGCTTCAATTAATTTGCACAAGGGTGTAGATAGATAGATATATAGATTGATCGATAGATATGAACAGATCAAGATAGATAGATAGATAGATAGATAGATAATGAATAGTCTGAGATATATAGACTGACCAGGAAACTCTCCTGATTTAAATTCAATCAAGAATATGTGGTCAATCTGCAAGGAACGACTTCGTGGAATGGACATATGAAGTACTAAAATGTCAACTGGCTCATGTTTCATTGGAAAAAGACGAAAAAAATAACGGAATTATTCGTTATGAATATAAATATTAATAATTTTCACAAGGGTGAAGATAGATAGATAGATAGATAGATAGATAGATAGATAGATACATATGAACAGGCTGAGAGAGATATACTGGCCAGGAAATCCATTTGAGAATTTCTGGTCAATCTGTAAGGAACGACTTCATGGAATGGACATACGAAGTACTAACATGTCCACTGGGTCATGTTTCGTTGGAAAAATACGATAAAAAATGGAAATAACGCAAACGTCCTGCTTCAATTAATTTGCACCAGGGTGTACATTCCTTAAAATTTTCATCAAAGATCTTTTGGCTGCCATCTTTTCTTATCTTGTTATCTGTTTATTTACTCCTATTTTAATGGCCAATCGGAAAGTCAAATTGGCAGCTGATCTAAAAGGTTTCCACCACCGTAACGCTTTTTCTATAAATACTTTCTTGGTAAGTGATCTGATGAACTTTACTCAATGTTACGTAGAGTTTATGACTTTAAGCGCAGTAAGAGATTGGCGCCCATTTGATATAGTTACATGCAACCGTAATTTTTTTCTCGCACTTTTCGCATGTGGAACGTTCTTCCTGCTTCTTGCTTCCTTGTCAACTTTGGTCTTCATGTTATGGGATCGCACCCATAATAATAATAATGGTCTATTCGATACTTAATAAATACTGCGCCTCAGGAGTAGGCAAGGAGTCAGTCGCTCAACTCTTGAACAACAGATCGGTTGAACTCTCTGCCTTCGGGCGAGGAGAGGAACCGGAACGAGGCTACGCCGAAGGGTGGAGTCTCGTTCGGGAGGTAAACTCAACCCTGAACCCGTTTGTACGGGTTCAATGGGCATACCCACAGGCCGAGCCCACGGGCTCGGACAACCCACGATAAATAACCGACCTTGTGTCACATGATGCCCTCGTGGGTGGGGGGTGACTAAATATCGTCAGCAGTTCAAGTCTTGACCGGCTGATCGGTTGAACTCTCTGCCTTCGGGAGGGGAGGAGCCCGAACGAGGCTACGCCGAACGGCGGAGTCTCCTTCGGGGAGGGAAATCGACCCTGAACCCGTTTATACGGGTTCAATGGGCATATTTTTGGCCGAGCCCACAGTTAAAATTAAACCGGCCTTGTGCCACATGACGTTGGGGTGGGGGTGACTGAATATCGTCAGTAGTTCGAGTCGAGTCAGTAGTTCAAGTCGAGTCAAGAGTCGAGTCAGAGGACGTTCGAAACAGAGTCGCGTTCAGACAATTACTGCAAGACATTGGAATAGTGATACTGGTCGAGACTACATTGTTCTCTCTACAAAACCTGATTGTTCATACTAACACTTTCTACTTCTCTGTATATATTCCTGTTTGTAATATATCTGTGTTATTCCATATCCGTGTTCGAGTTCTTCTTTATTGGTTCTACCTTGGACTATCACCATGGTACAAGGAATCGGACCTAACACTTCATAAATTGAATTCCAATATCAATTGTTATCTTCTGTTGTCTTATTTCTTGTTCTTTATTTTCTCTCCATCCAGTTTTTTTCATATACTCTACCAACCAATAACCTTTGTTTTGTTTGGGGATAAATCATTTTACAAAATACAATAAGGGGTGCCGTGTTAGAATCTAAATAACCACAGTTGTAATGGTCTGCAAGAATGAGTTGCTAAATATCACCTTATCGCAAAATGAATCGATAGTTGCTAAATTCGCATCTGACCACAAGTATAGAGTTTCCTATGAGGATCAGAGATAGGACTACAGTAACTGCCTGTGAGATTTTTTCTATAAATAATTTTTGGGATGTCAACGAACAATCGTTGCCATTTTTGTAATGTCAATGAATAATCGTTGTCACTTTAATAATGCTCGTTGTAGTAGAGACTTTGTAATCGCAGATACAACTATAGTAACAACGTTGAACAATACTAGTGTCAGACGCCTTCGAATAACACTTGTACTAGTAGTACTAAAGGTGGACATACAAAGTACTAAATTGGGCACTGGGTTATCTTTCATTAGAAAAATACGAAGAAAATTGAGTAGTAACGGAATTATTCGTTTTGATTCAATTAATTTGGACAAGTGAATATGAATATATATATATATATATATATATATATATATATATATATGTGTGTGTGTGTGTGTGTGTGTGTGTGTGTGTGTGTGTAACGAATGCACGGCTGCAATTTTGACGAATTTTGCACCAAAATTTACAGGCACATGCTCCAAGTTAGTGGGAAGGCCAAGACCGATGTTGCATTTCCCAACTCCCATCGTTAGTGGAAATAATCGATTTTTTCATGCTTCTACGGCAGTTTTCATGTAGTTTGCGGCCATTTTCTACTGGTCAGAGTGAGAGCCTATAGCTGGCTGCTACGAATAGTCATGAAGATTCTATTGACCACCGTGAGAGCCAACAGCTGACTGACACGAAGCTTAACTAGCATGCTAGCATGCAAAAAAATCGATAGCTGCATTCGTCACAAGTGGGAAAAATTTAAATCTGCATGGCACTTTACTCCAATTGGCTTATTCGCTTGCTTAAACTCAACGTTGATTCTGATTCCGCAGAACTGGGTTGGGTGTGAAAAAGTATTCTTTTTTCATTCGGTTTTTCCAGTTGCGAGTCCTTTTTTAAAGCTGATCGTTTTGCGTTCATTTTTTTTAGTTCTTTTTTCGTAACAGATTTAATGTTTAGTATAGAGCCTAGAAAAAATTTGCAGTTTGAGATAGGCAAGAAGTAAGGCATGTAGCAACATCAGCATTATATATATATATATATAATGTCACGGGCTGTTTTGCTGTATCACAGCTCTTCAGTGTGGCAAGACGTCTGGTGACCTCTAGATACGTTCGAAATCAGACTGAAATGGCGTCACTCGCAGATTCGACCACTAAGCCGTCGGCGAAAGGCAGGGATGAAGGTGAATTTAAGAGAATCTATTTTTTAGATAAACACACAGTGACTGAGAGGACTCGATTCGCTTTACCGAAGAGTCTTGCTATATCAGCCGTAATAGTCACTATTTACAAACCCACACTTCCTCCCACAGAGATCTCAACCGAAATTAATTTTTCAGGAGCCTATATAATGTCATATATATATAAATATATATATATATAATAAAATATAATAAAAAAAGGCCCATACACTAATATTCCATGGTTATAATTTATTACATTGCAATCTCAATTACGATCCAATTCATCGACGTACAAATTCAAAAAGAAATCAGAAAATATAACTCCGGGTATAAAAAATAAAATTTTAGTGAATGTGTATATGTGGGAGTGGGAAACAAGAGTGAGAGTGAAATGTATGAAAGCTCTAGAGAGAGGGTGTAACATAAGAAAGTAGAAGAGGAAGGCCTAAAGGTGAAGGTGGGGATTAAAATTTAACAGGGAGAAGTTTTAAAGAGAGGAGTTAAAGAACGGTTTAAATGAGTGAGATACAGATAAATATGAATTATTTTCAGATGCATAATTCACTACCGATTCGCTGACCTAAAATTAAAATTAAAAAACAGACACCGGAAACGTGTGGATACATTTGTGGTGACATTAGCGCAATAAAAAAACGATATGAGCTAAACTAAAACTCCAGAAGATGAGAGAGAGAGAGGGGGGGAAAAATATTATTTTTTAAAAATATTTTCATGGTAATTGGTTTAATGACCTTTATTTGATAATACGTAGAGCTGATATCTTTTTTATGTAATAGATTGGCGGACATTTGATATGGTTAGATGAAAAAGTAATTTCTTTTCTCGCATTTCTCGCTTGTGGAACTCTCTTCCGGGTTATTGCTTCCCTGTCAGCTATTGTCTTCAGAAGCTGAAATCAAATGCCAATTGTTATCTTCAGTCGTCTTATTTCTTGTTCTTTGTTTTCTTCTCTCAATATTAAATTTTTCTCATACACTTTACCAACTAGTAACCCATTGGCTAGTTTGGGGATAAATCATTTTACAAAATACAATAGCGTGTGCCTGTATTATAATCAAAATGACCACTGATGTAATCGTTTGCAAGAACATAGTCAAGTCCTGAAGAAGACCGTAGAATATAGTGGCCGAATCTATATGAATATAGCAACGAAGATGAAGACAACAGTCCGAAAAATGTAAATAGTGTAAATACTTAACAATACATCATCACAGAAATATAATCAGATCCTGAAGAGGGAAAGGGGTACAGGGGTCGAAACGTCGTGAATATGCAAAACAAGACGAGAACAACAGTCCGAATAATGTAAAGTTTTTTTTTTTTCTCGCACTTCTCACTTGTGAAATTCTCTTCTGGCTTAACTCTCCCCTGTCTAAAGAAAATTTAAATCCAATGACAATTGCTATCTTCGTGTTTCTTTTTTTTTTAATTTCTACTCTCATTAATGTTCTATTT
Source organism: Acanthosepion pharaonis (assembly GCA_903632075.3). NCBI lineage: Eukaryota > Metazoa > Mollusca > Cephalopoda > Sepiida > Sepiidae > Acanthosepion > Acanthosepion pharaonis. The sequence continues at coordinate 107,723 of CAHIKZ030000095.1, forward strand.
TTCTCAAATATTCTAACACTCAGCAATCCATTGTGTCTTAGTGGCTTTATAGCCTTTTTTGGAAAGAAATGATTTTAAAAAATACAAAAAAAGTTGCAGTATTGGAATTGAAATAGTCACTGTTGTAATGGCCTGCAAGAATGTCTTGCTAATTATCGCTATATAGGAAAAAGAATCTATAGTTACTAAATGCACACCTAAACACAACTGTAGAGTTCTCTATGAGGATCGAATACAGGAATGCAGGAACTGCTTGTGAGATATGCTGGCCAAATATCGCTAAAAGAAACAAGGGACATAATGAAGAAAGATGGACTGGTGAATGAGACACTTTCGACTCAACTTTGATCTTCAAAAATTTAAATGCAATGTTAATGGTTATCTACTGTCCTTTTGATTACACTTCTATTGCTCTTGCACCTTAATAATAATTAACTTTTTTCTTATTCTTTCACACTCAGTAGCCCCTTGTGTTTTTATGGCTTTACTGTCAATCGTTATCTACTGTCCTCTTGATTTTACTCTTCTATTGTTCTCTCTCCTTTAATAATATTTCACTTTTTTTCTTATTCTTTCACACTCAGCCCCCTTGTGTCTTTATGGCTTTTACTGTCAATCGTTATCTACTGTCTTCTTGATTACTCTTCTATTGTTCTCGTTCCTAATAATATTTCTGTTTTTTCTTATTCTTTCACACTCAGTAGCCCCTTGTGTTTTTATATTTTTACTGTCAATCGTTATCTACCCTCCTCTTTGATTACTCTTCTATTGTTCTCCCTCATTAATAATATTTCAACTTTTTTCTTTTTTTCTTATTATTTTCACACTCAAAGTAGGACCTTGTCTTTTCATGTTTCTTTTTATGGTTTTTACTGTCAATCGTTATCTACTGTCCTCTTGATTACTCTTCTATTGTTCTCATGAATTAATAATATTTCACTTTTTTCTTATACTTTCACTCAGTAGCCCCTTGTGTCTTTATGGCTTTACTGTCAATCGTTATCTGCCCTCCTCTTGATTACTCTTCTATTGTTCTCCTCATTAATAATATTTCACTTTTTTCTTATTTTTCTTTGCCTCAATATCACTTTTTCTTTCGTAGCCCTTTGTGTCTTTTTGGTTTTTACTGTCAATCGTTATCTACCCTCCTCTTGATTACTCCTTCTATTGTTTCCTCATTAATAATATTTCACATTTTTTTTATTCTTTCACACTCAGTAGCCCTTTGTCTTTTCATGCCTTTACTGTCAATCGTTATCTACTGTCCTCTTGATTACTCTTCTATTGTTCTCGCTCCTTAATAATTTTTCTTTTTTCTTATACTTTGTTTGGTTTTACAATTTAGTAGCCCCTTGTGTCTTTATAATAATTTTGGTACGTCAATCGTTATCTACCCTCCTCTTGATTACTCTTTCTATTGTTCTCACTCCTTAATAATATTTCGTTAGATTTTTTTTCTTATTCTTTCACACTCAGTAGCCCCTTGTGTTTTGTACTTTTACTGTCAATCGTTATCTACTATCCTTTGATTACTCTTCTATGCACTAACGTCTTAATAATATTTCACTTTTTTTCTTATTCTTTCACACTCAGTAGCCTTTTTGTGTCTTTATGGCTTTACTGTCAATCGTTATCTACTGTCCTCTTGATTACTCTTCATTGTTCTCCTCCTAATAATATTTCATTTTTTTTCTTATTCTTTCACACTATAAGCAGCCCCTTGTGTCTTTTAAATGTTTTTTACTGTCAATCGTTATCTACTGTCCTCTTTGATTACTCTTCATTATTTCTCTCCTTAATAATATTTCACTTTTTTTTCTTATTCTTTCACACTCAATAGCCCCTTGTGTCTTAATTTTTTACTGTCAATCGTTATCTACCCTCCTCTTGATTACTCTTCTATTGTTCTCGTATATTAATAATATTTCACATTTTTTCTTATTCTTTCAAAACCTGCAGCCCCCTTGTGTCTTTTATATATTTTACTGTCAATCGTTATCTACTGTCCTCTTGATTTCTCTTCTATTGATCTCACTCCTTAATAATATTTATTTTTTTCTTATTCTTTTCACACTCAGTAGCCCCTTGTGTTTTATGGTTTTACTGTCAATCGTTATCTACTGTCCTCTTTGATTACTATTCTATTGTTCTCCTTCTTAATAATATTTCACATTTTTTCTTATTCTTTCACACTCAGTAGCCCCTTGTCTTTTTCATGCTTTTACTGTCAATCGTTATCTACTGTCCTCTTTGATTACTCTTCTATTGTTCTCACCCTTAATAATATTTCACTTTTTCTTATTCTTTCACACTCAGTAGCCCCTTGTGTCTTTTATGGCTTTACTGTCAATCGTTATCTACCCTCCTCTTGATTACTCTTCAATAATATTTCATTGTTCTCAATCCTTTAATATTTTTTTTGTTTTTTCTTATTCTTTCACACTCTTGAGTAGCCCCCATTTTGTATTTTTTGCTTTGGTTTTACTGTCAATCGTTATCTACTATCCTCTTGATTACTCTTCTATTGTTCTCGCTCTTAATAATATTTCATTTTTTTCTTATTCTTTCACTCAGTAGCCACTTGTGTCTTTTATGGCTTTACTTCAATCGTTATCTACTGTCCCTCTTGATTACTCTTCTATTGTTCTCCTCCTTAATAATATTTCAGTTTTTTCTTATTCTTTCACACTCAGTAGCCCCCTAGTGTCTTTATGGCTTTACTGTCTATCGTTATCTACTGTCCTCTTGATTACTCTTCTATTATTCTCTTTTTCCTTAATAATATTTTCAATTTTTTTCTTATTCTTTCACACTCAATAGCTTATTCCCCTTGTCTTAATGGCTTTACTGTCAATCGTTATCTACCCTCCTCTTTGATTACACTTCTATTGTTCTCGTTCCTTAATAATATTTCATTTTTTTTCTTATTCTTTCACACTAGTAGCCCCTTGTGTCTTTTTTTATGGCTTTACTGTCAATCGTTATCTACTGTCCTCTTTGATTACTCTTCTATTGATCTCACTCCTTAATAATATTTCACTTTTTTCTTATTCTTTCACACTCAGTAACCCCTTGTGTTTTGTTGTCCCTCTTGATTACTGTCGTTATCTTACTTTTTTCTTTTATTCACACCCATTCTGTTGTTCATGCTTTCATCAATAATATGTTCATTACTCTTTTTCCCTTAATTATTCTTTTCTTATTCTTTTCACTCAGTAGCCCTTGTGTCTTTTTATGCCTTTTGTCAATCGTTATCTACTGTCCTCTTGATTACTCTTTTCTATTGTTCTCCTTGCCTTACTTAATATTTCACTTTTTTCTTATTCTTTCACATAGTAGCCCCTTGTGTTTTTATGGCTTTACTGTCAATCGTTATCTACTGTCCTTTGATTACTCTTTTATTGTTCTCCTCCCTAATAATATTTCCTTTTTTTTTCTTATTCTTTCACACTCAGTAGCCCTTGTGTCTTTATGGCTTTTACTGTCAATCGTTATCTACTGTCCCTTGATTACCTCTTTTATTGTTCAGCTCCTTAATAATATTTCACTTTTCTTTTTTCTTTATTCTTTCATGCTTTTAATTTCAATCGTTATCTAGTCCTCTTGATTTTCTTCTATTTTTCACTCCTTTATTATTTCTTTTTTATTCTTTCACACACACTCTAGCCCCCTTGTGTCTTTTCGTCAATCGTTATCTACTGTCCTCTTGATTACTCTTCTATTGTTCTCTCTCTTCCTTAATAATATTATACTTTTTTTTCTTATTCTTTTCAATCAGTAGCCCCTTGTTTTTTATGGTTTTACCGTCAATCGTTATTCCACCGTCCCCTCTTGATTACCTCTTTCTCATTGTTCTACTCCTTAATAATATTTCACTTTTTTCTTATTCTTTCGCACTCAGTAGCCCCTTGTGTCTTTATGGCTTTACTGTCAATCGTTATTTACTTGTCCCCTTTGATTCACTCCTAATAATTCTATTGTTCTTTATTCTTCACCTAGTAGCCCTGTATTATATTTTACCGTCAATTTCATCGTCCTCTTGATTTTTATTGTTTATAATATTTCACTTTTTTTTTTATTCTTCACACCCATTTCTTGTGTCTTTATGGTTTTACTGTCAATCGTTATCTACTGTCCCTTGATTTACTCTTCTATTGTTCTCTCCTAATAATATTTCACTTATTTTTTTTCTTTTATTCTTTACTGTCAATCGTTAGTACTGTCCCCTTGTGTCTTTTATTGGCTCACCTTTAATAATATTTCGCTTTTTCTTACCGTCCCCTATTCCCTTTGTGTCTTTATGGCTTTACTCAATCGTTCTACCTCCTCTTGATTACCTTTCTATTGTTCTTCTCCTTAATTTTTTTCACTAGTTTTTTTCTTTATGGCTTTTTTCAACACTCAGTAGCCCCCTTGTGTCTTTTATTTTTTACTGTCAATCGTTATCTAGCCCCTTGTCCCCTTTGACTACTTTTCTGATTGTTCTCGCTCCTTAATAATATTTCACTCTTTTTCTTATTCTTTCACACTCAGTAGCCCCTTGTGTCTTTATGGTTTTACTGTCAATCGTTATCTTACTGTCCCTTTGATTACCTTCTATTGTTCTCGCTTTAATAATATTTTTCACTTTTTTTTCTTATTCTTTCACACCTCAGTAGCCCCCCTTGTGTCTTTACATGGCTTTTACTGTCAATCGTTATTTACTGGTCCTCTTTGATTACTTTCATTGTTCTCTCTTCTTTCTTATTTCACTTTTTTCATTTATTCTTTCACACTCAGTAGCCTTTGTGTTTTTTTATATTTTTTACGGAGGATGTCAATCGTTATCATAGTCCACTTGATTACTTTCATTGTTCTCCCTCCACACATTTCACTTTTTTTCCTGTATTTTTCATTGTTTCTCTTCCCTTCCAGTAGCCCATCTTTCCTCTTTTTAAAAATGCCTTTTCTTTTTGTTTCAATCGTTTTTATTGTCCTTCTTTGATTACTGTATTTTTATTGTTCTCGCTCCTTAATAATCTTCCTCTTTTTTCTTTTTTCTTTTGTACATTCCTCCAGTAGCCTTTTCTTGTGTCTTTTATGGTTTTACTGTCAATCGTTATCTATCTCTCCTCGTTTTAAAATTATCTTTTTCTTTTATTGTCCTCGCTCCTTTTTATTCTTTCTCCTTTTTTCTTATTGTTTTTTTTGTTGTTTCCCTTCCTTGTCTTTTATCTCAATCGTTCTTTTTGTCCTCTTGATTTTCTTTTTGTTCAGTTCCTAATTTTTTCACTTTTTTTCTTATTCTTTTCAGTATTTTGTTGTTTCTCTTTTAATGTCAATCGTTATCTTTTGTATCTGATTTCTTTTTCATTGTTCCTCCTTTTATAATATTTCGTTTTTTTCTTATTTTTTCACTCAGCCCCTTGTCTTTATGTATTTTCCTGTTTTTTTAAAATATCTTTTTCTTTTTATTGTTTCCTCATTTTATACTTTCTTTATTAAAAAATTAGCCCCTTTTTTCATCGTCAATCCCTTAAAAATTTCTCTTCTATTGTTCTCCTCCTTTTTTAATATTTCACTTTTTTTATTCTTTCACACCAAGTAGCCTTGTGTCTCTTTTATGTCTTTACTGTCAATCTTTTTATCTACTGTCCTTTTGATTATTCTTCATTGTTTCTCTTCATTCCCTTAAGTTAATAATATTTCGCTTTTTTTTCTTTTATTCTTTTCACACTGTTTTCAGTAGCCCTTGTTTTTTATGGCTTTATTTTTCAATCGTTATCTACTGTCCTCTTGATTACTCTTTCTATTGAGAAACTCCTTAATAATATTTCACTTTTTTTTGTCCTTTTTTTCAATTGTTTCTCTTCTTCCCTTGGCTTTATGTCAATATTAAAAAATATCTTTGTATATTTCTCTCCTTAATAATATTTCATTTTTTTCTTATTCTTTTCCCAGTATTTTATATCTCTTCCATTATCGTTATACTGTCCTCTTGATTATCTTCTTCATTGTTTCCTCCTTAATAATATTTCCCTTTTTCTTATTCTTTTCACCACTCTTTTAAAGTATCTTTTTCCCTTGTGTCTTTCCATCCTTTTTCCTTTCAATCGTTATTTCCCTGTAATATCTTTGATTACTCTTCTTATTGTTCTCCTTAATAATATTTATTTTTTGTTTATTCACACTCAGTAGCCCTTTTTGTCTTTATGGCTTTTACTCAATCAATATCTTTTCTGTCTTGTTTGATTACTCTTCTATTGTCCTTCTTTCTTAATGTATATTTCATTGTTTTTTCTTATTCTTTCACACTCAGTAATATATTGTGTCTTTATATTTTACTGTCAATCGTTATCTACTGTCCTATATTTTTTGATTACTCTTCTATGAGACTGTCTTTTTAAATATATTTTTTCTTTTTTCTTATTCCTTCACTCTCAGTAGCCCCTTTTTTTGGCTTTTTGTTTTCAATCGTTATCTACTGTCCTCTTTTGAAACTCTTTCTTTTTTTTCCTCCTTTAATATTTCACTTTTTTCTCATTTTTCTCTTCCTATTGTCTTTTTTCCTCTTTTTACTGTCAATCGTTATCTACTGTCCCCTTTTTGATTTTTCTTTGTTTGTTTCCCTTCTACTTCTTAAATTTCCACTTTTTCTTATTTTTCACTTCTCTCAGTATACCCTTTGTCTTTATTAAAAGACCTGTCAATCTTTTACTGTTCCTTGCAAACTTCTTCTATTGTTCTCTCCTCCTTAATCTAAAAAGAAATTTTTTCTTATTCTTTCTCTCATCTCATGTAGAAACCATCTTTTTCATTCCTTTTCTGTCAATCGTTATTTATCTGTCCTCTTTTAAATATAATTTTCATATAGGAAAAATATTGTAATAATATTTACTTTTTTTTCTGTATTTTTATTCTGGGCACAGTGTAGCCTTTTTGTCTTTTTTTCATGCGTTTCCCCAAATTTTACTGTCTTTCGTTATCTACTTATTTTTGATTGTATAAAGACAATTGTCTCTCCAATTTTAAAAATATTTTTTTCTTTTTGTTTATATTCTTTTTTGTACTAGTATATATTGTTTTTTTATGGCTTTTACCTTAATATATCTATATTAAAAAGTATATATTTATTGTTCTCCTTTAATAATCTTTATTTTTTTTTATTATCTTCACACAACATCTAGATTCTTTGTGTTTTTTTTCTTTTGTAAAAATAATTCGTTATCTACAATCCTTGAACGGAGTTCCTATTTTTGTTCTCTTCCTTGTTAAAAATTTCTCTTTTTTAAAAATTCTTTTTCTTTTTTAGTTCCCCTGTTTTATTCCTTTACTTCTTTACTGTCAAAATGTTATGTTACTGTCCTCTTGATTACTAAAGAAAATTTGTCATATATTTTTTAAATTTCCACTTTTGGTTCAATTCTTTCACACTTGAAAATTCTCCCTTAGTTTTTGAAAAATATCTTTTTAATGAAATCTTTATTCACTGTCCTTCTTTCTTTAGTATTATTTTTATTGATCTTCCTTCAAATTGATTTTTAAATTCTTATTCTTTTTTGTTTCAGTAGTACCTTTGTGTCTTTCTTGTATTTTCAATTTACTATATTTTTAATTACTTTCTATTGATGATCATTTTTCTCTCTTTTAAAAATATCTAATTTTTAATTGTTCCTCTTTTTATTTTTCCTCTTGATTTCATTGTTTTCCTTATTTTTCCTTCCCTTGCCTTACATCTCTCCTCTTTTTAATTCAGTTTTTCTTTTTGTTTCTTTTTGTTCCTCCTTTTTTTTATTCTTTCCTTCTTTCTTTTCCTGTATTTTTTTTCTTCCCTTATTCATCTCTCCTCTTTTTTAAAAATATTTTTTTTCTTTTTCTTTTCCTTTTTTTATTTTTTTCTTTTTTTTTTTGTTTTCTCTTCCCCTTCCCTTTTTTTTACATCTCTCCTCTTTTTAAAAAAATATCTTTTTCTTTTTTTTTGTTTCCTTCCTTTTTTTTATTCTTTCCTTCTTTCTTTTCCTGTATTTTTCATTGTTTCTCTTCCCTTCCCTTGCCTTACATCTCTCCTCTTTTTTAAAAATATCTTTTTCTTTTTGTTTCGTTTCCTTTTTTTTTATTCTTTCCTTCTTTCTTTTCCTGTATTTTTCATTGTTTCTCTTCCTTCCCTTGAATCTCTCCTCTTTTTTAAAAATATCTTTTTCTTTTTTTTGTTCCCTCCTTTTTTTATTCTTTCCTTCTTTCTTTTCCTGTATTTTCATTGTTTTCTCTTCCCTTCCCTTGCCTTACATCTCTCCTCTTTTTAAAAAATCTTTTTCTTTTTGTTTTCATTCCTCCATTTTTTATTCTTTCCTTCTTTCTTTTCCTGTATTTTCATTGTTTCTCTTCCCTTCCTTACATCTCCTCTTTTTAAAAAATATCTTTTTCTTTTTGTTTCGTTCCCTCCTTTTTTATTCTTTCCTTCTTTTCTTTTCCTGTATTTTCATTGTTTCTCTTCCTTTCCTTATATTTTTTTCATTTCTTTCTCCTTTCCTTTTTAAAAAATATCTTTTTAAAAAATATTTTTTTTTTTTGTTTCTCCTTCTTTCTTTTCCTTTTTTTATTCTTTCTCCCTCTTTCTTTCTTTTCCTGTATTTTCATTTTTTTCTTCCCTTCTCTTCCCTTTTATTTTTTTTTCTTCTCTCCTCTTTTTAAAAAATATCTTTTTTTTTTGTTTCATTTCCCTCCTTTTTTATTCTTTCCTTCTTTTCTTTCCTGTATTTTTCATTGTTTCTCTTCCCTTCCTTACCTTGGATCTCTCCTCTTTTAAAAAATATTTTTTTTTTGTAAAATTTTCTTTTTTTCTTTCCTTCTTTCTTTTCCTGTATTTTTTATTATTTCTTTCCTTCTTACATCTCTCCTCTTTTTAAAAATATCTTTTTCTTTTTGTTTCATTTCCTCCTTTTTTTTTCTTTCTTTTCTTTCTTTTTTTCATTGTTTCTCTTCCTTCCTTGCCTTATCTCTCCTCTTTTAAAAAATATCTTTTTCTTTTTGTTTCGTTCCCTCCTTTTTTTTATTCTTTCCTTCTTTCTTTTCCTGTATTTTTCATTGTTTCTCTTCCCTTCCTTGCCTTACATCTAAACAAAAAAAAAATATCTTTTTTTTTTTTTCGTTCCTCCTTTTTTATTCTTTCCTTCTTTCTTTTCCTGTATTTTTTCATTGTTTCTCTTTCCTTCCCTTACATTCTCTTTTTTTAAAAAATTTTTTTCTTTTTTTTTTTTTCCTTCCTTTTTTTATTCTTTCCTTCTTTCTTTTCCTGTATTTTCATTGTTTTCTCTTCCCTTCCTTGCCTTACATCTCTCCCTTTTTTTAAAAATGTTTTTCTTTTGTTTTTTTCTTTTTGTTTCTTTCTTTCCCTCATTTTTTTTGTTTTCTTTCCTTCTTTTCTTTTTAAAAAATATTTTTGTTTTTTTCATTCCTTTTTATTCTTTCCTTCATCCCTTGTATTTTCATTGTTTTTCTCATCTCTCCTCTTTTTAAAAAATATCTTTTTCTTTTTGTTTCGTTCCTCCTTTTTTTTATTCTTTCCTTCTTTCTTTCCCTGTATTTTTCATTGTTTCTCTTCCCTTCCCTTGCCTTACATCTCTCCTCTTTTTTAAAAAATATCTTTTTCTTTTTGTTTCGTTCCCTCCTTTTTTTATTCTTTCCTTCTTTCTTTTCCTGTATTTTTCATTGTTTCTCTTCCCTTCCCTTGCCTTACATCTCTCCTCTTTTTTAAAAAATATCTTTTTTCTTTTTTTTTTCTTTTCCTCCTTTTTTATTCTTTCCTTCTTTCTCTTTTTCCTCCTTTTATTCTTTTTGTTTCATTTTTTTCATTGTTTTCTCTTCCTTCCTTGCCTTCATCTCTCCTCTTTTTTAAAAAATCTTTTTTTTTTGTTTTTTCCCCTCTTTTTTTTTCTTTCCTTCTTTCTTTCCCTGTATTTTCATTGTTTCTCTTCCCTTCCTTGCCTTACATCTCTCCTCTTTTTAAAAATATCTTTTTTTTTTTTTTTTTTTCTTTTTTTTTATTCTTTCCTTCTTTCTTTCCTGTATTTTTCATTGTTTCTCTTCCCTTCCTTACCTTTCTCTCTTTTTAAAAAATCTTTTCTTTTTCTTTTTTTTTTTTTTTTCTTTTTCTTTCTTTTCTTTTTTATTCTTTTCCTTCTTTCTTTTTTTTCCTGTATTTTTTTTTTTTCTTTCCTTCTTCTTTCTGTTTTTTCTTCCTCTTCCTTTTGCCTTTATCTCTCCTCTTTTCCTTCCCTTCCCATCTCTCCTTTTTTTAAAAAATATCTTTTCTCTTTTGTTTCGTTTTCCTCCTTTTTTTTTTTTTCTTTCCTTCTTTCTTTTCCTGTATTTTTCATTGTTTCTCTACCCTTCCCTTACCTTACATCTCTCCTCTTTTTTAAAATATATCTTTTTCTTTTTGTTTCCTTCCTTCCTTTTTTTATTCTTTCCTTCTTTCTTTCCCTGTATTTTTCATTGTTTCTCTTCCTTCCTTATTTTTCTTACATCTCTCCTCTTTTAAAAAAATCTTTTTTCTTTTTGTTTCGTTCCCTCCTTTTTTTATTCTTTCCTTCTTTCTTTTCCTGTATTTTTCATTGTTTCTCTTCCCTTCCCTTGCCTTACATCTCTCCTCTTTTTTAAAAAAATATCTTTTCTTTTTGTTTCATTTCTTCCTTTTTTTTTCTTTTCCTTCTTTATTTTCCTGTTTTTTCATTTCTTTCTCTTCCTTCCCTTACATCTCTCCTCTTTTTAAAAATATCTTTTTCTTTTTGTTTCATTCCTCCTCCTTTTTTATTCTTTCCTTCTTTCTTTTCCTGTATTTTTTCATTGTTTCTCTTCCCTTCCTTGCCTTACATCTCTCCTTTTCTTTTTAAAAAATATTTTTTTCTTTTTGTTTCGTTTCCTCCTTTTTTATTCTTTCCTTCTTTCTTTTTCCTGTTCTTTTTTTCATTGTTTCTCTTCCCTTCCTTGCCTTACATCTCTCTCTTTTTAAAAAATATCTTTTTCTTTTTGTTTCGTTTCCTTTTTTATTCTTTCCTTCTTTTCTTTTCCTGTATTTTTTCATTTTCTTCCCTTCCTTGTCCTTACATCTCTCTCTTTTTAAAAAATATCTTTCTTTTTTTTTTCCAATTTTCCTCCTTTTTTATTCTTTCTTTCCTTCTTTCTTTTCCCTGTATTTTTCATTGTTTCTCTTCCCTTCCTTTTACATCTCTCCTCTTTTTAAAAAAATATTTTTTTCTTTTGTTTTGTTCCTTTTTTTTTTCTTTCCTTCTTTCTTTTTCCTGTATTTTTTCATTGTTTCTCTTCCCTTTCCTTTCTCTTACATCTCTCTCTCTTTTTTAAAAAATATCTTTTTTTTTCTTTTTGTTTCGTTCCTCCTTTTTTATTCTTTCCTTCTTTCTTTTCCTGTATTTTTCATTGTTTCTCTTCCCCTTCCCTTGCCTATTTTTACATCTCTCTCTCTTTTTAAAAATATCTTTTTCTTTTTTTTTTCCTTTCCTTCTTTCCTTTTTTATTCTTTCCTTCTTTCTTTTCCTGTATTTTTTCATTTCTTTTTTCTTCTTTCCTTGCTTTTCCCTTCTCTTTTTTTATTCTTTTCTTTTTCTTTTCATCCTTTTTTTTTTTCTTTTCCTCTTTTTTAAAAAATCTTTTTTTTCTTTTTTTTTTTTTCATTTCCTTTTTTTATTCTTTCCTTCTTTCTTTTTCCTGTATTTTTCATTGTTTCTCTTCCTTCCCTTGCCTTACATCTCTCCTCTTTTTAAAAATATCTTTTTCTTTTTTGTTTCATTCCCTCTTTTTATTCTTTCCTTCTTTCTTTTCCTGTATTTTTCATTGTTTCTCTTCTCCCCCTTTCTCTCTCCTTTTAAAAAATATCTTTTCTTTTTTTTGTTCCTCCTTTTTTTATTCTTTCCTTCTTCTTTTCCTGTATTTTTCATTGTTTCTCTTCCTTCCCTTGCCTTCATCTCTCCTTTTTTAAAAATATCTTTTTCTTTTTGTTTCATTTCCTCTTTTTTTTCTTTTTCTTTTATTTTTCATTTTTCATTGTTTCTCTTCCTCTTCTTTTTAAAAATATCTTTTTCTTTTTGTTTCATTCCTCCTTTTTTACATCTTTCTTCTTTCTTTTCCTGTATTTTTCATTTTTAAAAAATATCTTTTTCTTTTTTTTTCGTTCCTCCTTTTTTATTCTTTTCCTTCTTTCTTTTCCTGTGTATTTTTTTCATTGTTTCTCTTCCCTTCCCTTGCCTTACATCTCTCCTCTTTTTTAAAAAATATCTTTTCTTTTTGTTTCATTCCTCCTTTTTTATTCTTTCCTTCTTTCTTTTCCTGTATTTTCATTGTTTCTCTTCCCTTCCCTTACCTTCTCTCCTCTTTTAAAAAATCTTTTCTTTTTTTTTTTTTCTTTTTTTTCTTTCTTCTTTTTTCCTGTATTTTTTTTGTTTTCTTTCCTTCCCTTTCTTTCTCTCCTATTTTTTTAAAATTCTTTTTCTTTTTGTTTCATTCCCTTTTTTATTCTTTCCTTCTTTTTTTCCTTTTTCATTTTTTTCTTTTCCTTTTTCATCTCTCCTCTTTTTAAAAATTCTTTTCTTCTTTTTTTTCCTTTTTTATTCTTTCCTTCTTTCTTTTCCTGTATTTTTCATTGTTCTCTTCCTTCCTTGCCTTACATCTCTCCTCTTTTTAAAAAATATTTTTCTTTTTTTCCTTTTTTATTTCCTTTCTTTTTTTATTGTTTTCTCTTCCTTCTCTTCTTTTTTTAAAAATGTATTTTTCATTTTTTTTCTTTCTTCTTTCCCTGTATTTTTCATTGTTTCTCTTCCTTCCCTTCCCATTCTCCTTATCTTTTTTTTCTTTTGTTCTTTTTTTTATTCTTTCCTTCTTTCTTCTGTATTTTTCATTGTTTTCTCTTTTTTAAAAATATCTTTTTTTTTCCTTTTTTGTTTCCTTCTTTCCTCCTGTTTTTTTTTATTCTTTCCTTCTTTCTTTTTCCTGTTTTTTTTCATTGTTTTTCTTCCTTCCCTTTTTTTACATCTCTCTTTTCCTTTTTTAAAAAATATCTTTTTTTTTTTTTTTTAAAAATCTTTTTTCTTTTTTTTTTATTTTTTATTCTTTCTTTTCTTTTCCCTGTATTTTTCATTGTTTCTCTTCTTCCCTTCCTTGCCTTACATCTCTCCTCTTTTTAAAAAATATCTTTTTCTTTTTGTTTCGTTCCCTCCTTTTTTATTCTTTCCTTCTTTCTTTTCCTGTATTTTTCATTGTTTCTCTTCCCTTCCCTTGCCTTACATCTCTCCTCTTTTTAAAAAATATCTTTTTCTTTTTGTTTCGTTCCCTCCTTTTTTATTCTTTCCTTCTTTCTTTTCCCTGTATTTTTCATTGTTTCTCTTCTTTCCTTGCTTTCATCTCCTCTTTTTTAAAAAATATCTTTTTCTTTTTGTTTCGTTCCTCCTTTTTTATTCTTTCCTTCTTTCTTTTCCCTGTATTTTTCATTGTTTCTCTTCCCTTCCCTTGCCTTACATCTCTCCTCTTTTTTAAAAAATATCTTTTTCTTTTTGTTTCGTTCCCTCCTTTTTTTATTCTTTCCTTCTTTCTTTTCCTGTATTTTTCATTGTTTTCTCTTCCTTCCTTACATTCCCTTTTTAAAAAACATCTTTTTCTTTTTTTAAAAAATCCCTCTTTTTTTATTTTTTTTTTTTTGTATTTTTCATTGTTTCTCTTTTTGTTCATCTCTCCTCTTTTTTAAAATATCTTTTTTTTTTGTTTTCATTCCTTTTTTTATTCTTTCCTTCTTTCTTTTCCTGTATTTTCATTTTTCTCTTCCCTTCCTTTGCCTTCTCTCCTCTTTTTAAAAAATATCTTTTTCTTTTTTTTCATTTCCTATTTTTTATTCTTTTTCTTTCTTTCCCTGTATTTTCATTGTTTCTCTTCCTTCCTTTTTACATCTCTCCTTTTTTAAAAATATCTTTTTCTTTTTGTTTATTCCCTCTTTTTTATTCTTTCATTTCTTTTTTCCCTTATTTTTCATTGTTTCTCTTCCCTTCCATATTTTCATTTTCTCTCTTTTTTTTAAAAATATCTTTTTTTTCTTTTGTTTTCATTTCTCCTCTTTTTTAAATCTTTTTTTTTCATTCTTTTTCGTTTTTTTTTATTTTTCCTTCTTTTTTCTTTCTTTTCCTGTATTTTTCATTTTTTCTCTTTTCCTTCCTTCCCTTTTTTCTCTCTCTTTTCTTTTTAAAAATATCTTTTTCTTTTTGTTTCGTTCCCTCTTTTTTTTTTATTTTTTTTCCTTCTTTTTTTTCCTGTATTTTTCATTGTTTCTCTTCCCTTCCCTTGCCTTACATCTCTCTCTCTTTTTAAAAATATCTTTTTTCTTTTTGTTTCGTTCCTCTCTTTTTTTTCTTTCCTTCTTTTCTTTTCCTGTATTTTTCATTGTTTCTCTTCCCTTCCCTTGCCTTTACATCTCTCCTCTTTTTAAAAATATCTTTTTTCTTTTTGTTTGTTCCTCCTTTTTTTATTCTTTCCTTCTTTCTTTTTCCTGTATTTTTCATTGTTTCTCTTCCTTCCCTTGCCTTACATCTCTCCTCTTTTTTAAAAAAATATTTTTTTTTTTTTGTTTCATTTCCCTCTTTTTTTATTCTTTCCTTCTTTCTTTTCCTGTATTTTCATTGTTTCTCTTCCCTTCCTTGATTTACATCTCTCCTTTTTTTTAAAAATATCTTTTTTTTTTGTTTCTGTTTCCTTTTTTTTTTATTCTTTCCTTCTTTCTTTTCCTGTATTTTTCATTGTTTCTCTTCCCTTCCCTTGCCTTACATCTCTCCTCTTTTTTAAAAAAAATATCTTTTTTTCTTTTTTTTTCTTTCCCTTTTTTTTTTTATTCTTTCCTTCTTTTCTTTTCCTCTCCTATTTTTCATTGTTTCTCTTCCTTCCCCTTTTTTTACATCTCTCCTCTTTTTAAAAATATCTTTTTTCTTTTTTTTTTCGTTCCCTCTTTTTTTTATTCTTTCCTTCTTTCTTTTTCCTGTATTTTTCATTGTTTCTCTTCCTTCCTTTCTCTCCTCTTTTTAAAATATCTTTTTCTTTTTAAATTCCCCTTTTTTTCTTTTTGTTTTCTTTCCCTGTATTTTCCATTGTTTTCTTCCTTCCTTTTCATCTCTTCTTTTTTTCTTTTCTTTTTTTATTCCTCCTTTTTTTTTTTTTTCATTTTTTCTTTTTCTTCTTTCCTTTTTAAAAAATATCTTTTTATTTTTGTTTCCTTTTTATTCTTTCCTTCTTTCTTTTACTGTATTTTCATTTTTCTCTCCTCTTTTCTCTCTTTTTTAAAAAATATCTTTTTCTTTTTGTTTCGTTCCTCCTTTTTTATTCTTTCCTTCTTTCTTTTCTTTTGTATTTTTCATTCTTTTTCTCTTCCTTCCCTTGCCTTACCATCTCTCTCTCTTTAAAAAAAATATTTTTTCTTTTTGTTTCGTTCCTCCTTTTTTTATTCTTTCCTTCTTTCTTTTCCTGTATTTTCATTGTTTCTCTTCCCTTCCCTTACCTTACATCTCTCCTCTTTTTAAAAAAATATTTTTTTCATTCCTTTTTTTTTCTTTCCTTCTTTTTTTTATTTTCTTTCCTTCTTTCTTTTCCCTTTATATTTTTCTTTTGTTTTTTTCCTCTTTTTTATTCTTTCCTTCTTTCTTCTCCTCTTTTTCATTGTTTATCTTTTTTTCTTTTTTTTAAAAATATCTTTTTTTTTTTTTCTTTCCTTCTTTTTTTTTCCTTGTTTTTTTCATTATTTTTCATTTTCTCTTCCCTTCCTTGCCTTACATCTCTCCTTATTTTTTAAAAATATCTTTTTTTTTTTTGTTTCGTTCCTTTTTTTTTATTCTTTCCTTTTTTCTTTTCCTGTATTTTTCATTGTTTCTCTTCCCTTCCCTTGCCTTACATCTCTCTCTTTTAAAAAAATATTTTTTTTTTTTTGTTTCATTCCTCCTTTTTTTATTCTTTCCTTCTTTCTTTTCCTGTATTTTTTCATTGTTTTCTCTTCCCTCCCTTGCCTTACATCTCTCCTCTTTTTAAAAAATATCTTTTTCTTTTGTTTTTCTTTCCCTCCTGTATTTTCATTGTTTTTTTTATTCTTTTTCTTTCTTTCTTTTCCTGTTTTTTTCATTGTTTCCTTCTTTCTTCCCTGTATTTTCCTTGTTTCTCTTCTCATCTCTCTCTTTTTAAAAAATCTTTTTCTTTTTTTTTTTCCCTCCTTTTTTATTCTTTCCTTCTTTCTTTTCTGTTTTTGTTTGTTTCTCTTTCCTTCCTTTTTTTTTAAAAATATCTTTTCTTTTTGTTTCGTTTCCTTTTTCCCTTTCCTTCTTTCTTTTCCTGTATTTTTCTTTCTCTTTCCCTTGCCTTACATCTCTCCTCTTTTTAAAAAATCTTTTCTTTTTTTCTTTTTTTTTTTTTTTCTTTTTTTCTTTTCTGTATTTTTTCATTGTTTCTCTTCCTTTTTTTCATCTCTCTCTTTTTTTTTAAAAAATATCTTTTTTTTTGTTTTTCCTCATTTTTTTTCATTCCTTTTTCTTTCCCTGTATTTTTCATTGTTTTCTCTTTCCTTGCCTTGTCTCTCCTCTTTTTAAAAAATATTTTTTTCTTTTTTTTCATTCCCTCTTTTTTTTATTCTTTCCTTCTTTCTTTCCTGTATTTTCATTGTTTCTCTTCCCTTCCCTTTTTACATCTCTCCTCTTTTAAAAATATCTTTTTCTTTTTTTTTCGTTCCCTCCTTTTTTATTCTTTTTCCTTTTCTTTTTTTTCCTTCCCTTATGCCTTTTTCTTTGTTTCTTTTTTTTTCCCTTTCCTCCTTTTTTTTCTCTCTTCTTTTAAAAATATTTTTTTCTTTTTTTTTTTTCGTCTTTCCTTTTTTTTATCTTTTTCTTTTTTTTTTTTCTTTTTTTATTTTTCATTGTTTTTCTTCTTTCTTCCTTTCCCTTACATCTCTCCTTTTTTAAAAAATATCTTTTTCTTTTTTTTTTTCTTCCTTTTTTATTCTTTCCTTCTTTCTTTCCCTGTATTTTTCATTGTTTCTTTCTTTTCCTTTTTCATTTGTTTCTCTTCCTTTTTAAAAAATTCTTTTTCTTTTTTGTTCTCTCTCTTTTTTTAAAAAAATATTTTTTTTTGTTTTGTTCCCTCCTTTTTTATTTTTTCCTTCTTTTTTTTCCTGTATTTTTTCATTGTATTTTTTTCCCTTCCCTTTGCTTTACATCTCTCCTCTTTTTTTTAAAAAATATCTTTTTTTTTTGTTTTTTTTCCTCCTTTTTTATTCTTTCCTTCTTTCTTTTCCTGTCTTTTTTTTCATTTTTTTTCTTCTTCCCTTCCCTTTCATTGTTTTACATCTCTCCTCTTTTTAAAAATATCTTTTTTCTTTTTTGTTTTCATTTCCTCCTTTTTTTATTCTTTCCTTCTTTCTTTTCCTGTATTTTTCATTGTTTCTCTTCCCTTCCTTGCCTTACATCTCTCCTCTTTTTAAAAAAATATCTTTTTTTTTTTTTTTTCCTTCTTTTTTTTATTCTTTCCTTCTTTCTTTTCCTGTATTTTTCATTGTTTCTTTCCTTCCCTTCCTTATCTCTCTCTTTTTTAAAAATATCTTTTTTTTTTGTTTGTTCCTCCTTTTTTATTTTTCCTTTTTTCTTTTCCTGTATTTTCATTGTTTCTCTTCCCTTCCCTTGCCTTACATCTCCTTTTTTAAAAATATCTTTTTCTTTTTTTTTTTTTTTTTCTTTCCTTCCCTTTTCCTTTTTTTCATTCTTTCCTACATCTCTTTCTTTTTTTTCTTTTTCTTTTTTTTTTTTTCATTTCCTTCTTTCTTTTCCTGTTATTTTTCATTTTTTTTCTTCCTTCCCTTTTACATCTCTCCTCTTTTTTAAAAATATCTTTTTCTTTTTTGTTTCATTTTCCCTCCTTCTTTTTTTTATTTTCTTTCCTTCTTTTCTTTCCCTGTTTTTTTCATTGTTTCTCTTCCCTTCCTTTCTTTTTTTTCTCTCCTTCTTTTTTAAAAATATTTTTTCTTTTTGTTTCATTCCTCCTTTTTTATTCTTTCCTTCTTTCTTTTCCTGTATTTTTCATTGTTTCTCTTCCCTTCCCTTACCTTACATCTCTCTCTTTTTTTAAAAATATCTTTTCTTTTTGTTTCATTTCCTCCTTTTTTTTTATTCTTTCCTTCTTTCTTTTCCTGTATTTTTCATTGTTTCTCTCCCCTTCCCTTACCTTACATCTCTCCTCTTTTTAAAAAATATCTTTTTCTTTTTTTGTTTCCTTTTTTTTTCTTTCCTTCTTTCTTTTCCTGTATTTTTCATTGTTTCTCTTCCCTTCCCTTGCCTTCATCTCTCTTTTAAAAATATCTTTTTTTTTGTTTTTTGTTTTATTCTTTCCTTCCTTTTTTTATTTTTTTCTTTCTCTTCTTTCCTTTTCTCTGTCTTTTTTCATTTTTTCTTTTGTTTCCCTTTTTTTTACATTCTTTCCTTCTTTCTTTTCTGTATTTTTTTTAAAAATATCTTTTCTCTTTTTGTTTATCTTTTTCTTTTGTTTGTTCCTTTTTATTCTTTCCTTCTTTCTTTTCCTGTATTTTTCATTGTTTCTCTTCCTTCCTTCCCTTACATCTCTCCTCTTTTTAAAAAAATATCTTTTTTTTTTTTGTTCCCTCCTTTTTTTATTCTTTCCTTTTTCTTTCCCTGTATTTTCATTGTTTCTCTTCCTTCCTTGCCTTGTCTCTCTCCTTTTTAAAAATATCTTTTTTCTTTTTGTTTCGTTTCCTCTTTTTTATTCTTTCCTTCTTTCTTTTCCTGTATTTTTCATTGTTTCTCTTCTCTTTTTTAAAAATATCTTTTTCTTTTTTTTGTTTCATTCCTCTTTTTTTATTCTCTCCTTCGTTCTTTTCCTGTATTTTTCATTGTTTCTCTTCCCTTCCCTTGCCTTACTTCTCTCCTCTTTTTAAAAAATATCTTTTTCTTTTTGTTTCGCTCCCTCCTTTTTTATTCTCTCCTTCTTTTTTTTCCTGTATTTTTCATTGTTTCTCTTCCCTTCCATTGCCTTACATCTCTCCTCGTTTTAAAAAATATCTTTTTTCTTTTTGTTTCGTTTCCTCCTTTTTTATTCTTTCCTTCTTTCTTTTTCCTGTTTTTTCATTGTTTTTCTTCCCTTCCCTTTGCCTTACATCTCCTCTTTTTAAAAAATATCTTTTTCTTTTTGTTTCGTTCCCTCCTTTTTTTATTCTTTCCTTCTTTCTTTTCCTGTATTTTTCATTGTTTCTCTTCCCTTCCCTTGCCTTACATCTCTCCTCTTTTTAAAAAATATCTTTTTCTTTTGTTTCGTTCCCTCCGTTTTTTATTCTTTCCTTCTTTCTTTCCCTGTATTTTCATTGTTTCTTTCCTTTTCCTTTTTTCCATCTCTCCTCTTTTTAAAAAATATCTTTTCTTTTGTTTCCTTCCCTTTTCTTTTTTATTCTTTTCCTTTTTTTCTTTTCCTGTATTCTTTTTTCATTGTATTTTCATTCTTCTTCCCCTTACCTTACATCTCTCCTCTTTTTTAAAAAATATTTTTCTTTTTGTTTCGTTCCTTTTTTTTATTTTTTTTCCTTCTTTCTTTCCCTGTATTTTCATTGTTTCTCTTCCTTCCCTTGCCTTACATCTCCTTTTTAAAAAATATTTTTTTTTTTTTTTGTTTCATTCCCTCTTTTTTTATTCTTTCCTTCTTTCTTTTCCTGTATTTTTCATTGTTTCTCTTCCCTTCCCTTACCTTACATCTCTCCTCTTTTTTAAAAATATCTTTTCTTTTTTTTCGTTTTTTTTTTCTTTTTCCTTCTTTCTTTTCCTGTTTTTTTTTTTCTCTTCTTTTTTTCCTCTCCTCTTTTTAAAAAATATATTTTTTCTTTTTGTTTCGTTTCCTCCTTTTTTATTCTTTTTCCTTCTTTCTTTTCCTGTATTTTCATTGTTTCTCTTCCTTCCTTGCCTTACATCTCTCCTCTTTTTTTTAAAAATATTTTTTCTTTTTTTTTATTTTTCCTCCTTTTTTATTCTTTCCTTCTTTCTTTTCCTGTATTTTTCATTGTTTCTCTTCCTTCCCTTGCCTTACATCTCTCCTCTTTTTTAAAAAATATTTTTTTTTTGTTTTTCGTTCCTCCTTTTTTATTTTCTTTCCTTCTTTCTTTTCCTGTATTTTTCATTGTTTCTCTTCCCTTCCCTTGTTTCTCTTCCTTCCCTTACATCTCTCCTCTTTTTTAAAAAATATCTTTTTCTTTTTGTTTCGTTCCCTCCTTTTTTTATTCTTTCCTTCTTTCTTTTCCTGTATTTTTCATTGTTTCTCTTCCCTTCCCTTGCCTTACATCTCCTCTTTTAAAAAAAAATATTTTTTTTTTTTTGTTTCGTTCCCTCCTTTTTTTTCTTTCCTTCTTTTTTCCCTGTATTTTTTCATTCTTTCTCTTCCTTCCCTTCTTTCTTTTCCTCTTCCTTTTTCTTTTTAAAAATTTTTTTTTCTCTTTTCTTTTGTTTTGTTCCCTCCTTTTTTATTTTTCCTTCTTTCTTTTTCTTTATTTTTCATTGTTTCTCTTCCTTCCCTTACCTTACATCTCTCCTTTTTAAAAATATCCTTTTTGTTTTTTCCTCCTTTTTTTTTTTCATTTCTTTCTTTTCTGTATTTTTCATTGTTTTCTCTTCCTTCCTTGCCTTACATCTCTCCTCTTTTAAAAAATATCTTTTCTTTTGTTTCATTTCCCTCTTTTTTTATTCTTTCCTTCTTTCTTTTCCTGTATTTTTCATTGTTTCTCTTCCCTTCCCTTGCCTTACATCTCTCCTCTTTTTAAAAAATATCTTTTTCTTTTTGTTTCGTTCCCTCCTTTTTTTTATTCTTTCCTTCTTTCTTTCCCTGTATTTTTTTTGTTTTCTTCCCTTTCCTTGCCTTACATCTCTCTCTTTTTTAAAAATATCTTTTTCTTTTTGTTTCATTTCCCTCCTTTTTTATTCTTTCCTTCTTTCTTTTCCTGTATTTTTCATTGTTTCTCTTCCTTCCCTTTCCTTACATCTCTCTCCTCTTTTAAAAATATATTTTTCTTTTTGTTTCGTTCCTTCCTTTTTTTATTCTTTCCTTCTTTCTTTTCCTGTATTTTTCATTGTTTCTCTTCCCTTCCCTTGCCTTACATCTCTCCTCTTTTTTAAAAAATATCTTTTTCTTTTTGTTTCGTTCCCTCCTTTTTTTTATTCTTTCCTTCTTTCTTTTCCTGTATTTTTCATTGTTTCTCTTCCCTTCCCTTGCCTTACATCTCTCCTCTTTTTTAAAAAATATCTTTTTCTTTTTGTTTCGTTTCCCTCTTCTTTTTTTTATTCTTTCCTTCTTTCTTTTCCTGTATTTTTCATTGTTTCTCTTCCCTTCCCTTACCTTACATCTCTCCTCTTTTTAAAAAATATCTTTTTCTTTTTGTTTCGTTCCTCCTTTTTTTATTCTTTCCTTCTTTCTTTTCCTGTATTTTTCATTGTTTCTCTTCCCTTCCCTTGCCTTACATCTCTCCTCTTTTTAAAAATATCTTTTTCTTTTTGTTTTTCATTCCCTCCTTTTTTTTTTTCCTTCTTTCTTTTTCCTGTATTTTTTCATTGTCTTTTCTCTTCCCTTCCCTTCCCCTGTCATCTCTCCTCTTTTTAAAAAAAAATATTTTTTTTTCTTTTGTTTCGTTCCCTCTTTTTTATTCTTTCCTTCTTTCTTTCCTGTATTTTTCATTGTTTCTCTTCCCTTCCCTTGCCTTACATCTCTCCTCTTTTTAAAAAATATCTTTTTCTTTTTGTTTCGTTCCCTCCTTTTTTTATTCTTTCCTTCTTTCTTTTCCTGTATTTTTCATTGTTTCTCTTCCCTTCCCTTGCCTTACATCTCTCCTCTTTTTAAAAAATATCTTTTTCTTTTTGTTTCGTTCCCTCCTTTTTTATTCTTTCCTTCTTTCTTTCCCTTTTTTTCATTGTTTCTCTTCCTTCCCTTGTTTCTCTTCCCTTCCCTTTACATCTCTCCTCTTTTTAAAAAATATCTTTTCTTTTTGTTTGTTCCTCCTTTTTTTATTCTTTCCTTCTTTCTTTTCCTGTATTTTTTTGTTTCTCTTCCTTCCTTGCCTTACATCTCTCCTCTTTTTTAAAAAATATTTTTCTTTTGTTTTTTCTTTTGTTTCTTTTTCCTCCTTTTTTATTCTTTCCTTCTTTTCTTTTTTCCTTTTGTTTCGTTCCTTCTTTTTATTTTTCATTGTATTTTTTTTCATCTTCCCTTTTTTAAAAAATATCCTTACATTTCTCTTTTTTAAAAAAAATTTCTTTTTTTTTTTTTGTTTTTCTCTTTTTTTTTTATTCTCTTTCTTTTTTCTTTTTTTTCATTCCTTTTGTATTCTTTCCTTTTTCTTTTTGTATTTTCATTCTTTCCTTCCTTCCTTACATCTCTCCACTTTTTTAAAAAATATCTTTTTCTTTTTGTTTCGTTCCCTCTTTTTTTTATTCTTTCCTTCTTTCTTTTCCTGTATTTTTCATTGTTTCTCTTCCCTTCCCTTGCCTTACATCTCTCCTCTTTTTAAAAAATATCTTTTTTTTTTTGTTTCGTTCCCTCCTTTTTTTATTCTTTCCTTCTTTCTTTTCTGTATTTTCATTGTTTCTCTTCCCTTCTTACCTTACATCTCTCCTCTTTTTAAAATATCTTTTTTTTTTTGTTTCGTTCCTCCTTCCTTTTTATTCTTTCCTTCTTTCTTTTTGTATTTTTCATTGTATTTTTCATTCTTCCTTCCTTCCCTTGCCTTACATCTCTCCTCTTTTTTAAAAAATATCTTTTTTTTTGTTTTTTTTCCTCCTTTTTTTATTCTTTCCTTCTTTCTTTTCCTGTGTTTTTTTCATTGTTTCTCTTCCTTCCCTTGCCTTACATCTCTCCTCTTTTTAAAAAATATCTTTTTCTTTTTGTTTCGTTCCCTCCTTTTTTTTTCTTTTTCCTTTCTTTCTTTTCCTGTATTTTTCATTGTTTCTCTTCCTTCCCTTGCCTTACATCTCTCCTCTTTTTTAAAAAATATCTTTTTTCTTTTTGTTTCATTATTTTTTATTCTTTCCTTCTTTCTTTTCTGTATTTTTCATTTTTTCTTCCTTCCCTTGCCTTACATCTCTCCTTTTTTAAAAATATCTTTTTTTTTTTTTTTCGTTTCCCTCTTTTTTATTCTTTCCTTCTTTCTTTTCCTGTATTTTTCAATGTTTCTCTTCCCTTCCCTTGACTTATATCTCTCCTCTTTTTTAAAAATATCTTTTTTTTTTTTTGTTTCTATTTTTATTCCTTTCTTTTTTTTTCTTTCCTTCTTTTCTTTTCCTGTATTTTTTCTTTTGTTTCTCTTCCTTCCCTTCCCTTACATCTCTCCTCTTTTTTAAAAATATCTTTTTTCTTTTTTTTTTCCTTCTTTTTTATTCTTTCCTTCTTTCTTTTCCTGTATTTTTCATTGTTTCTCTTCCCTTTCCTTACATCTCTCCTTTTTTAAAAAATATCTTTTTTCTTTTGTTTGTTTCGTTCCTCCTTTTTTTATTCTTTCCTTCTTTTTTTATTTTTCATTGTTTTCTTTCCTTCCTTTTTATCTCTCCTCTTTTTTAAAAATTTCTTTTTTCTTTTGTTTTTTTTTTTTTATTCTTTCCTTCTTTCTTTTCCCTTTTTTCATTGTTTCTCTTCCTTCCTTCCTTACATCTCTCCTCTTTTTAAAAAATCTTTTCTTTTTGTTTTTTCCTTTTTTATTCTTTCCTTCTTTTTTCCTGTATTTTTCATTGTTTTCTCCCCTTCCTTTTTTTTATTCTTTTTTATCTTTTTCTTTTTCTTTTCTTTTTTATTCTTTGTATTTTTCATTGTTTCTCTTCCCTTCCCTTGCCTTATATCTCTCTCTTTTTAAAAATATCTTTTTTTTTTTTTTCATTTCCTCCTTTTTTTATTCTTTCCTTCTTTCTTTTCCTGTATTTTTTCATTGTTTCTCTTCCCTTCCTTGCCTTACATCTCTCCTCTTTTAAAAAATATCTTTTTCTTTTTTGTTTCATTCCCTCCTTTTTTATTCTTTCCTTCTTTCTTTTCCCTGTATCTTTTTTTCATTGTTTTCTCTTCCCTTCATTCTCTCCTCTTTTTAAAAAATCTTTTTCTTTTTATTTTTTCCTTTTTTTATTCTTTCCTTCTTTCTTTTTTGTATTTTTCATTGTTTTCTTCCTTCCTTGCCCATCTCTCCCTCTTTTTTTAAAAATATCTTTTTCTTTCTTTCATTTCCTCCTTTTTTATTCTTTCCTTCTTTCTTTTCCTGTATTTTTCATTGTTTCTCTTCCCTTATATCTCTCCTCTTTTTAAAAATATATTTTTCTTTTGTTTCCTTTCCTTTTTTATTCTTTCCTTCTTTCTTTTCCTGTATTTTTTTCATTTTTCTCTTCCCTTCCTTTATATCTCTCCTCTTTTTTAAAAAATATCTTTTCTTTTGTTTCATTCCCTCCTTTTTTTTATTCTTTCCTTATTTTCTTTTTCTTGCCTTTTTTTTTTTTTGTTTTCTTCTTTTCCTTCCCTTTTTTTATTCTTTCCTCTTTTTTTTCAATATTTTTTTTTTCTCTTTTCCTTTCCCTATCTCTCTCTTTTTAAATTCTTTTTCTTTCATTTCTTTCTTTTTTTTCCTTCTTTCTTTTCATTATTTTCTTGTTTCCCTTCCCTTACTTACATCTCTCCTCTTTTTTTTAAAAAATATCTTTTTCCTCTTGATTACTCTTCTATTGTTCTCGCTCCTTAATAATATTTCACTTTTTTTCTTATTCTTTCACACTCAGTAGCCCTTGTGTCTTTATGGCTTTACTGTCAATCGTTATCTACTGTCCTCTTGATTACTCTTCTATTGTTCTTCCTTAATAATATTTACTTTTTTCTTATTCTTTCATTAGTTGTGTTTTTACTTACTGTCAATCGTTATCTACTGTCCTCTTGATTATTCTATTGTTCTCTCCTTAATAATATTTCACTTATTCTTTCACACTCAGTAGCCCCTTGTGTCTTTATGGCTTTACTGTCAATCGTTATCTACTGTCCTCTTGATTACTCTTCTATTGTTCTCCTCCTTAATAATATTTCCTTTTTTTCTTATTCTTATTGTTCTCACTCAGTACTTTTCCCCTTGTGTTCTTTATGGTTTTACTGTCAATCGTTATCTACTTTCCTCTTGATTTCTCTTATATTGGGAATGTCCTTAATAATATTTCTACTTTTTCTTCTTTTCTTCACTCAGTAGCCCCTTGTGTTTTCATGGCTTTTACTGTCAATCGTTATCTACTGTCCTCTTGATTACTCTTCTATTGTTCTCACCTTAATAATATTTCACTTTTTTTCTTATTCTTTCACACTCAGTAGCCCTTGTGTTTTTATGTCAATCGTTTTACTGTCAATCGTTATCTACTGTCCTCTTGATTACTCTTCTATTGTTCTCATCGCTGCCTTAATAATATTTCACTTTTTCTTATTCTTTCACACTCAAGTAGCCCCTTGTGTCTTTATGGCTTTACTGTCAATCGTTATCTACTGTCCCTTTGATTACTCTTCTATTGTTCTCATCCTTAATAATATTTCACTTTTTCTCATTCTTTCACACTCAGTAGCCCCTTGTGTTTTTATGCCTTTACTGTCAATCGTTATCTACTGTCCTCTTGATTACTCTTCTATTGTTCTCGCTCCTTAATAATATTTCACTTTTTTTTCTTATTCTTTTTCACACTCAGTAGCCCCTTGTCTTTTCTTTATGGCTTTACTGTCAATCGTTATCTACTGTCCTCTTGATTACTCTTCTATTGTTCTCACTCCTTAATAATATTTCACTTTTTCTTATTCTTTCACACTCAGTAGCCCTTGTGTCTTTATGGCTTTACTGTCAATCGTTATCTACTGTCCTCTTGATTACTCTTCTATTGTTCTCGCTCCTTAATAATATTTCACTTTTTTTCTTATTCTTTTCACACTCAGTAGCCCCTTTGAAAAACGAAATGGTTTTACTGTCAATCGTTATCTACTTAATCCTCTTGATTACTTATTCTTTATTGTTCTTTCACTTTCCTTCAAATTAATACTGTCTCTTTTACTCTTTTTTTCTTATTCTTTTCTTATTCACTCAGTAGCCCCTTGTGTCTTTATGGCTTTTACTGTCAATCGTTATCTACTGTCCTCTTGATTACTCTTCTATTGTTCTCCTCCTTAATAATATTTCACTTTTTCTTATTCTTTCACACTCAGTAGCCCCTTGTGTTTTTATGGCTTTACTGTCAATCGTTATCTACTGTCCTCTTATTTCTTGATTACTCTTCTATTGTTCTCTCCTTAATAACCCCAAATATTTCATACTGTTTTTTAATATTTATTTTTTCCATTCTTTCAGTAGCCCTTGTGTGTTTTAAAATTTACTGTCAATCGTTATCTACTGTCCTCTTTGATTACTCTTCTATTGTTCTCTCTCCTTAATAATATTTCACTTTTTTTTTCTTATTCTTTCACACTCAGTAGCCCCTTGTGTTTTTACTGTCAATCGTTTTTACTGTCCTCTTGTCAATCGTCACTTTTTTCTTATTCTTTGTCCTCATTGATTATTGTTCTCTCTCCTCTCTTCTATTGTTCTCTACTCACTCCTTAATAATATTTCAATTTTTTCTTATTCTTTCACTCAGTAGCCCCTAGTGTCTTTATGGCTTTACTGTCAATCGTTATCTACTGTCCTCTTGATTACTCTTCTATTGTTCTCGCTCCTTAATAATATTTCATTTTTTTTCTTATTCTTTCACACTCAGTAGCCCCTTGTGTCTTTTTTATGGTCTTTACTGTCAATCGTTATCTACTGTCCTCTTGATTACTCTTCTATTGTTCTATCTCCTTAATAATATTTCACTTTTTTTTTCTTATTCTTTCACACTCAGTAGCCCCTAGTGTCTTTTATGGCTTTACTGTCAATCGTTATCTACTGTCCTCTTGATTACTCTTCTATTGTTCTCACGCCTTAATAATATTTCACTTTTTCTTATTCTTTCACACTCAGTAGCCCCTTGTGTCTTCATGGCTTTACTGTCAATCGTTATCTACTGTCCTCTTGATTACTCTTCTATTGCTTCTCGCTCCCTTTTTCTTATTCTTTCCTCATAGCCCTTGTGTTATCTACTGTTTGATTACTCTTCTATTGTTCTCCATCCTTAATAATACACTCACTTTTTTAATTTCATTAGTAGCCTTGTGTCATTTTACTGTCAATCGTTATCTACTGTCCTCTTGATTACTCTTCTATTGTTCTCACTCCTTAATAATATTTCACTTTTTCTTATTCTTTCACACTCAGTAGCCCCTTGTGTCTTTTATGGCTTTACTGTCAATCGTTATCTACTGTCCTCTTGATTACTCTTCTATTGTTCTCCTCCTTAATAATATTTCACTTTTTCTTATTCTTTCACACTCAGTAGCCCTGTGTGTCTTTATGGCTTTACTGTCAATCGTTATCTACTGTCCTCTTGATTACTCTTCTATTGTTCTCGCTCCTTAATAATATTTCACTTTTTTTCTTATTCTTTCACACTCAGTAGCCCCTTTGTGTCTTTATGGCTCCTTAATAATATTTTTTACTGTCAATCGTTATCTACTGTCCTCTTGATTACTCTTCTATTGTTCTCTCTCCTTAATAATATTTCACTTTTTTCTTATTCTTTCACACTCAGTAGCCCCTTGTCTTTATGTTTTTACTGTCAATCGTTATTACTGTCCTCTTCGTTACTCTTCTATTGTTCTCTCCTCTTAATTATATTTCACTTTTTCTTATTCTTTCACACTCAGTAGCCCCTTGTGTTTTTTATCATCAATATTATCACTGTAGCCCCTCTTGATTACTCTTCTTTTGTTTCTTCTCTTTAATATTTCACTTTTCTTATTCTTTCACAAAGTAGCCCCTTGTGTCTTTATGGCTTTACTGTCAATCGTTATCTACTGTCCTCTTGATTACTCTTCTATTGTTCTCTCTCATAATAATATTTCCTCCTTTTTTCTTATTCTTTCACACTCAGTAGCCCCTTGTGTTTTTATGGCTTTTACTGTCAATCGTTATCTGTTGTCCTCTTGATTACTCTTCTATTGTTCTCTCTCCTTAATAATATTTCACTTTTTTCTTATTCTTTCACACTCAGTAGCCCCTTGTGTCTTTTATACTGTCAATCGTTTTACTATCCTCTTGATTACTCTTGTCAATATTTCTTTTTATTCTTTACTCAGTAGCCCCTCTTGTCTTTACTGTCAATCTTCTATTGTTCTTACTCTTCTATTGTTCTCAATATTAATAATATTTTTTCTTATTCTTTCACACTCAGTAGCCCCTTTGTGTTTTTATGGTTTTACTGTCAATCGTTATCTACTGTCCTCTTGATTACTCTTCTATTGTTCTCACTCCTTAATAATATTTCACTTTTTTCTTATTCTTTCACACTCAGTAGCCCCTTGTGTCTTTATGGCTTTTACTGTCAATCGTTATCTACTGTCCTCTTGATTACTCTTCTATTGTTCTCACCTCCTAATAATATTTCACTTTTTCTTATTCTTTCACACTCAGTAGCCCCTTGTCTCTTTCATTCTTTTTACTGTCAATCGTTATCTACTGTCCTCTTGATTACTCTTCTATTGTTCTCGCTCCTTAATAATATTTCATTTTTTTTTATTATTCTTTCACACACTCAAGTATCCTGTCCCCTTGTGTCTTTTATGGCTTTACTGTCAATCGTTATCTACTGTCCTCTTGATTACTCTTCTATTGTTCTCTCTCCTTAATAATATTTTCACTTTTTCTTATTCTTTCACACTCAGTAGCCCCTTTGTGTCTTTATGGTTTTACTGTCAATCGTTATCTACTGTCCTCTTGATTACTCTTTCTATTGTTCTCACTCCTTAATAATATTTCACGTTTTTTTTTCTTATTCTTTCACACTCAGTAGCCCCTTGTCTTTTCATGGCTTTACTGTCAATCGTTATCTACTGTCCACTTGATTACTCTTCTATTGTTCTCTCTCCTTAATAATATTTCACTTTTTTCTTATTCTTTCACTCAGTAGCCCCTTGTCTATCTATGGTTTTACTGTCAATCGTTATCTACTGTCCTCTTTGATTACTCTTCTATTGTTCTCTCTCCTTAATAATATTTCCTTTTTTTTCTTATTCTTTCACACTCAGTAGCCCCTTGTGTCTTTTATGGCTTTACTGTCAATCGTTATCTACTGTCCTCTTGATTACTCTTCTATTGTTCTCCTTAATAATATTTCACTTTTTTCTTATTCTTTTTTCAGTAGCCCTTATGTCTTTTATGGCTTTACTGTCAATCGTTATCTACTATCCTCTTGATTACTCTTCTATTGTTCTCTCTCTTAATAATATTTCACTTTTTTCTTATTTTTCTCAGTATTCTGGCTTTTACTGTCAATCATCCTCTTTCTTCTATTGTCCCCTTAATAATATTTCACTTTTTCTTATTCTTTTCAGTAGCCCCTGTGTTTTTTATGGCTTTTACTGTCAATCGTTATCTACTGTCCTCTTGATTACTCTTCTATTGTTCTCCTTCTTAATAATATTTCCTTTTTCTTATTTCACTTTTTTTTTAATTACTTTCACTACTGTCCCATTAGCCTCTTTTGTCCCTTTTTATGGCTTTACTGTCAATCGTTATCTACTGTCCTCTTTGATCGATTACTCTTCTATTGTTCTCCTCCTTAATAATATTTCACTTTTTCTTATTCTTTCACACTCTAGTAGCCCCTTTTCTTATTGTTTATGGCTTTTACTGTCAATCGTTATCTACTGTCCTCTTGATTACTCTTCTATTGTTCTCCTCCTTAATAATATTTCACTTTTTTTCTTATTCTTTCCTCAGTAGCCCCTTGTCTTTATGCCTTTACTGTCAATCGTTATCTACTGTCCTCTTGATTACTCTTCTATTGTTTCTCGCTCCTTAATAATATTTCTTTTTTTTCTTATTCTTTCACACTCAGTAGCCCCTTGTGTCTTTTATGGCTTTACTGTCAATCGTTATCTACTGTCCTCTTGATTACTCTTCTATTGTTCTCTCTCATTAATGTGTTTCTTTTTTTATTCATTTTCAGACTCAGTAGCCTTGTGTCTTTATGGCTTTACTGTCAATCGTTATCTACTGTCCTCTTGATTACTCTTCTATTGTTCTCTCTCCTTAATAATATTTCTTTTTTTTTCTTATTCTTTCACACTCAGTAGCCGAATTGTGTTTTTATGGCTTTTACTGTCAATCGTTATCTACTGTCCTCTTGATTACTCTTCTATTGTTCTCACTCATTAATAATATTTCCTTTTTCTTATTCTTTCACACGTGTGTTCAGTAGCCCCTTGTCTCTTTTATGGCTTTACTGTCAATCGTTATCTACTCTGTCCTTTGATTACAATCGTTTCATTGTTCTCTCTTAATAATATTTCACAGTTTTTTTTTCTTATTCTTTCACACTCAGTAGCCCCTTGTGTCTTTTTGGCTTTACTGTCAATCGTTATCTACTGTCCTCTTGATTACTCTTCTATTGTTCTCCTCCTTAATAATATTTCACTTTTTTTCTTATTCTTTTCACACTCAGTAGCCCCTTGTGTTTTTTATGGCTTTACTGTCAATCGTTATCTACTGTCCTCTTGATTACTCTTCTATGTTCTCCTCCTTTAATATTTCACTTTTTCTTATTCCTCCATTGCCCCTTGTGTTTTATGGCTTTACTGTCAATCGTTATCTACTGTCCTCTTGAT
The DNA here is from genome assembly GCA_903632075.3 of Acanthosepion pharaonis. Lineage (NCBI taxonomy): Eukaryota > Metazoa > Mollusca > Cephalopoda > Sepiida > Sepiidae > Acanthosepion > Acanthosepion pharaonis. Next base: position 138,494 of record CAHIKZ030000095.1, read on the forward strand.
TATTTCTATTGTTCTCACTCTTTCACTTTATTACTTTCATTCTTTCTTTGTGGTTTCAGTAGCCCCTTGTGTCTTTCATAATTTTACTGTCAATCGTTATCTACTGTCCTCTTGATTACTCTTCTATTCTTTAATATTTCACTTTTTCTTATTCTTTCTATCAGTAGCCCCTTGTGTCTTTTGTATTTTACTGTCAATCGTTAATAATTACTTTCTATTGTTCTCTCTCTTAATAATATTTCTTTTTCTTATTCTTTCACACTCAGTAGCCCTTGGCTTTGTGTCTTTATGGCTTTACTGTCAATCGTTATCTACTGTCCTCTTTGATTACTCTTCTATTGTTCTCTATTGTTCTCCTTAATAATATTTCACTATTTTCTTATTCTTTCACACTCAGTAGCCTTGTGTGTCTTTATGGCTTTTACTGTCAATCGTTATCTACTGTCCTCTTGATTACTCTTCTATTGTTCTCTCTCCTTTAATATTTCACTTTTTTCTTATTCTTTCACACTCAGTAGCAAAACAAATTTATGGCTTTACTGTCAATCGTTATCTACTGTCCTCTTGATTACTCTTCTATTGTTCTCTCTCCTTAATAATATTTCACTTTTTTTTATTCTTTCACTCAGTAGCCCCTTGTGTCTTTATGGCTTTACTGTCAATCGTTATCTATGTCTCTTGATTACTCTTCTATTGTTCTCACTCCTTAATAATATTTCACTTTTTTCTTATTCTTTCACCTCAGTAGCCCTTGTGTATTTTATGGCTTTTACTGTCAATCGTTATCTACTGTCCTCTTGATTACTCTTCTATTGTTCTGACTCCTTAATAATATTTCACTTTTTTTCTTATTCTTTCACACTCAGTAGCCCCTTGTGTCTTTATGGCTTTTACTGTCAATCGTTATCTACTGTCCTCTTGATTACTCTTCTATTGTTCTCGCTCCTTAATAATATTTTACTTTTTCTTTATTCTTTCACACTATTTTCAATCGTTATCCCTTGTGTCTTTTACTCTTCTATTGTCATTCCTCCGTTATTCACTGTCCTTTTGATTCTTCTTCTATTGTTCTTATGGCTCCTTAATAATATTTCACTTGTATTTTCTTAATTCTTTCACTTTTTCTCATTCTAGCACCTTAGCACCTTGTCTTTATGGCTTTACTGTCAATCGTTATCTACTGTCCTCTTGATTACTCTTCTATTGTTCTCTCTCCTTAATAATATTTCACTTTTTCTTATTCTTTTCACACTCAGTAGCCCCTTGTGTCTTTATGGCTTTACTGTCAATCGTTATCTACTGTCCTCTTGATTACTCTTCTATTGTTCTCTCTCCTTAATAATATTTCACTTTTTCTTATTCTTTCACTCAGTAGCCCCTTGTCTTTATGGCTTTTACTGTCAATCGTTATCTACTGTCCTCTTGATTACTCTTCTATTAATAATATTTCACTATTTTTCTCTTTCCTTAATGGTTTTACTGTCATATTTCACTATTGTTTTTTATTTATTCTTTCACACTCAGTAGCCCCTTTTGTCTTTTTATGGCTTTACTGTCAATCGTTATCTACTGTCCTCTTGATTACTCTTCTATTGTTCTTGCCTCCTTAATAATATTTCACTTTTTTCTTATTCTATTTTTCACTCAGTAGCCCTTTGTCTTTATGGTGTTTTACTGTCAATCGTTATCTACTGTCCTCTTGATTACTCTTCTATTGTTCTCATTCCTTAATAATATTTTTCACTTTTTTCTTATTCTTTCACACTCAGTAGCCCTTGTGTTTTTATGGCTTTACTGTCAATCGTTATCTACTGTCCTCTTGATTACTCTTCTATTGTTCTCTCCTTAATAATATTTCACTTTTTCTTATTTTTCACACTCAGTAGCCCCTTGTGTCTTTATGGCTTTACTGTCAATCGTTATCTACTGTCCTCTTGATTACTCTTCTATTGTTCTCACTCCTTAATAATATTTCACTTTTTTCTTATTCTTTCACACTCAGTAGCCCTTATTTGTCTTTTTGGTTTTACTGTCAATCGTTATCTACTGTCCTCTTGATTACTCTTCTATTGTTCTCCTCCTTTTTAATATTTCACTTTTTTCTTATTCTTCACTCAGTAGCCCTTGTTTTTTTTTCTTTACTGTCAATCGTTATCTACTGTCCTCTTGATTACTCTTCTATTGTTCTCTCCTTAATAATATTTTTTTTTTCTTATTCTTTCACACTCAGTAGCCCCTTTGTCTTTTATGGCTTTACTGTCAATCGTTATCTACTGTCCTCTTGATTACTCTTCTATTGTTCTTGCTCCTTAATAATATTTCACTTTTTTCTTATTCTTTCACTCAGTAGCCCTTTGTCTTTATGGCTTTACTGTCAATCGTTATCTACTGTCCTCTTGATTACTCTTCTATTTTTCTCAACTCCTTAATAATATTTCACTTTTTCTTATTCTTTCACACTCAGTAGCCCTTGTGTTTTTATGGCTTTTACTGTCAATCGTTATCTACTGTCCTCTTGATTACTCTTCTATTGTTCTCATTTCCTTAATAATATTTCACTTTTTTCTTATTCTTTCACACTCAGTAGCCCCTTGTGTTTTTATATCTACTATCCTCTTTTACTGTCAATCGTTATCTCCTTTTGTCCTCTTTGATTACTCTTCTATTGTTCTCTACTGTCCCTTAATAATATTTCACTAATTTTTTCTTATTCTTTCACACTCAGTAGGCCCTTGTGTTTTTATGGCTTTACTGTTAATCGTTATCTACTGTCCTCTTGATTACTCTTCTATTGTTCTCACTCCTTAATAATATTTCATTTTTTTTATTCTTTCACACTCAGTAGCCCCTTGTGTTTTTATGGCTTTACTGTCAATCGTTATCTACTGTCCTCTTGATTACTCTTCTATTGTTCTCACTCCTTAATAATATTTCATTTTTTCTTATTCTTTCACTCAGTAGCCCCTTGTGTTTTTGTGGCTTTACTGTCAATCGTTATCTACTGTCCTCTTGATTACTCTTCTATTGTTCTCACTCCTTAATAATATTTCACTTTTTTCTTATTCTTTCACACTCAGTAGCCCTTGTGTTTTATGGCTTTTACTGTCAATCGTTATCTACTGTCCTCTTGATTACTCTTCTATTGTTCTCATTCCTTAATAATATTTCACTTTTTTTCTTCTTTCTTTCACACTCAGTAGCCCCTTGTGTTTTTATGGCTTTACTGTCAATCGTTATCTACTGTCCTCTTGATTACTCTTCTATTGTTCTCACTCCTTAATAATATTTCACTTTTTTTTTCTTATTCTTTCACACTCAGTAGCCCTTGTGTTTTTATGGTTTTACTGTCAATCGTTATCTACTGTCCTCTTGATTACTCTTCTATTGTTCTCACCCTTAATAATATTTCACTTTTTTCTTATTCTTTCACACTCAGTAGCCCCTTGTGATTTTATGGCTTTACTGTCAATCGTTATCTACTGTCCCAGATTCTTGATTTGTTCTCTTCTATTGTTTTTTTCTTATTCTTTTCCTTAATAATATTTCCCTTTTTTCTTATTCGTTTCACACTCAGTACTCTTCTATTGTTTTTATTAATAATATTTCACTGTCAATCGTTATCTACTGTCCTCTTTGATGGCTTTACTGTCTTCGTTATTGTTCTCTTGATTACTAATATTTCACTCCTTAATAATATTTTTTTTCTTATTCTTTCACACTCAGTAGCCCCTTGTGTTTTTATGGCTTTACTGTCAATCGTTATCTACTGTCCTCTTGATTACTCTTCTATTGTTCTCACTCCTTAATAATATTTCACTTTTTTCTTATTCTTTCACACTCAGTAGCCCCTTGTGATTTTATGGCTTTACTGTCAATCGTTATCTACTGTCCTCTTGATTACTCTTCTATTGTTCTCACTCCTTAATAATATTTCACTTTTTTCTTATTCTTTCACCTCAGTAGCCCCTTGTGTTTTTATGATTTTACTGTCAATCGTTATCTACTGTCCTCTTGATTACTCTTCTATTGTTCTCACTCCTAATAATATTTCACTTTTTTCTTATTCTTTCACACTCAGTAGCCCCTTGTGTTTTTATGGCTTTACTGTCAATCGTTATCTACTGTCCTCTTGATTACTCTTCTATTGTTCTCCTCCTTAATAATATTTCATTTTTTTTTCTTATTCTTTCACACTCAGTAGCCCCTTGTGTTTTTATGTATTTTTACTGTCAATCGTTATCTACTGTCCTCTTGATTACTCTTCTATTGTAACAACTCCTTAATAATATTTCACTTTTTTTTCTTATTCTTTCACACTCAGTAGCCCCTTGTGTCTTTTATTTTTTTTACTGTCAATCGTTATCTACTGTCTCTTGAGCCATTTTCTCTTGATTACTCTTTTCAGTAGCCCCTTGTCTTTTTATTGTTCTCCTCTGTCCTCTTAATAATATTTCAATTTTTTTTCTTATTCTTTCACACTCAGTAGCCCTTTTTTGTTTTTTATGGCTTTACTGTCAATCGTTATCTACTGTCCTCTTGATTACTCTTCTATTGTTCTCAACTCCTTAATAATATTTCACTTTTTTCTTATTCTTTCACACTCAGTATTTCACTTTTTTTCTTATTCCCTTGTGTTTTTATGGCTTTACTGTCAATCGTTATCTACTGTCCTCTTGATTACTGTTCTATTGTTCTCACTCCTTAATAATATTTCACTTTTTCTTATTCTTTCACACTCAGTTGTCTTTATGGCTTTACTGTCAATCGTTATCTACTGTCCTCTTGATTACTCTTCTATTGTTCTCACTTCTTAATAATATTTCACTTTTTCTTATTCTTTCACACTCAGTAGCCCCTTGTGTTTTTAGGTTTTACTGTCAATCGTTATCTACTGTCCTCTTGATTACTCTTCTATTGTTCTCACTCCTTAATAATATTTCATTTTTTTTATTCTTTCACACTCAGTAGCCCCTTGTGTTTTTATGGTTTTACTGTCAATCGTTATCTACTGTCCTCTTGATTACTCTTCTATTGTTCTCCTCCTTAATAATATTTCACTTTTTTTTTTTCTTATTCTTTCACACTCAGTAGCCCTTCTTGTCACTCTTTATGGTTTTACTGTCAATCGTTATCTCTGTCCTCTTGATTACGCTTCTATTGTTCTCTCTCCTTAATAATATTTCACTTTTTTCTTATTCTTTCACACTCAGTAGCCCCTTGTGTCTTTATGGCTTTACTGTCAATCGTTATCTACTGTCCTCTTGATTACTCTTCTATTGTTCTTGCTCCTTAATAATATTTCACTTTTTTCTTATTCTTTCACACTCAGTAGCCCCTTGTGTTTTTATGGCTTTACTGTCAATCGTTATCTACTGTCCTCTTGATTACTCTTCTATTGTTCTCACTCCTTAATAATATTTCACTTTTTTCTTATTCTTTCACACTCAGTAGCCCCTTGTGATTTTATGGCTTTACTGTCAATCGTTATCTACTGTCCTCTTGATTACTCTTCTATTGTTCTCACTCCTTCATAATATTTCACTTTTCTTATTCTAATACACTCAGTAGCCCTTGTCTTTCATTTTTCCTTTATACCTTAATAATATTTCTTTTTTTCTTTCACACTAGTGAATCTACTGTCCTCAGTAGTTCTCGCTCCTTAATTGTGTCTTTATGTCTTTTATTTACTGTCAATCGTTATCTACTCTCCTCTTGATTACTCTTCTATTGTTCTCTCTCCTTAATAATATTTCACTTTTTTTCTTATTCTTTCACTCTCAGTAGCCCTTGTGTCTTTATGGCTTTACTGTCAATCGTTATCTACTGTCCTCTTGATTACTCTTCTATTGTTCTCGCTCCTTAATAATATTTCATTTTTTTCTTATTCTTTCACACTCAGTAGCCCCTTGTGTCTTTATGGCTTTACTGTCAATCGTTATCTACTGTCCTCTTGATTACTCTTCTATTGTTCTCGCTCCTTAATAATATTTCACTTTTTCTTTTCTTTCACTTCAGTAACCCCTTGTCTTTATGGCTTTACTGTCAATCGTTATCTACTGTCCTCTTGATTACTCTTCTTGTTCTCTCTCCTTCATAATATTTAGCCTTATTCTTGTGTCTTTTATGGCTTTACTGTCAATCGTTATCTACTGTCCTCTTGATTACTCTTCTATTGTTCTCTCTGGACTTTTTTTTTGATTATTCTTCTATTGTAGCCCCTTACTGTCTTCGTTATCTACTGTCCTCTTGATTACTCTTCAATGGTCTGGTTATCTTGTCTCTCTTAATTATTTCTTATTCTCCTTATTCGCTAATAATATTTCACTTTTTCTTATTCTTTCACACTCAGTAGCCCCTTGTCTTTTTTATGGCTTTACTGTCAATCGTTATCTACTGTCCTCTTGATTACTCTTCTATTATTCTCTCTCCTTCATAATATTTTTTTTTCTTATTCTTTCACCTTAGCCCCTTGTGTCTTTTATGGCTTTACTGTCAATCGTTATCTACTGTCCTCTTGATTACTCTTCTATTATTCTCTCTCCTTAATAATATTTCACTTTTTTCTTATTCTTTTTCACACTCAGTAGCCCTTGTGTCTTTATGGTTTTACTGTCAATCGTTATCTACTATCCTCTTGATTACTCTTCTATTGTTCTCGCTCCTTAATAATATTTCACTTTTTCTTATTCTTTCACACTCAGTAGCCTTTTTGTGTCTTTTATGGCTTTACTGTCAATCGTTATCTACTGTCCTCTTGATTACTCTTCTATTGTTCTCGCTCCTTAATAATATTTCAATTTTTTTTCTTATTCTTTCACACTCAGTAGCCTTTGTGTCTTTATGGCTTTTACTGTCAATCGTTATCTACTGTCCTCTTGATTACTCTTCTATTGTTCTCGCTCCTTAATAATATTTCACTTTTTTTCTTATTCTTTCACACTCAGTAGCCCTTTGTGTCTTTATATTTTTACTGTCAATCGTAATCTACTGTCCTCTTTGATTACTCTTCTATTGTTCTCGCTCCTTAATAATATTTCACTTTTTTCTTATTCTTTCACACTCAGTAGCCCCTTGTGTCTTTATGGCTTTACTGTCAATCGTTATCTACTGTCCTCTTGATTACTCTTCTATTGTTCTCGCTCCTTAATAATATTTCACTATTTTCTTATTCTTTCACACTCAGTAGCCCCTTGTGTCTTTATGGCTTTAGTACCTTGCATGGGCGGGTGATATGATTTAAAACCTTCACACAATTGAACTGTCTTCCTTGCTTTCCAGTGATGTGTGATGTTCAAGAATTTAAATTCAATATCAATCGTTCTCTACTGTATTGTTAATTCATTTATTGTCTTCTCGATACAGTATGTTTTTGTTCATCTTCTCTCACACCCAAACATCTCTTGCGTATTAGGGTACACGTATTTGAGTTTCGTCGTCTGTGTGTGTATGTGGTGGGGGTCCTTGAACTATGATATATTTCAGTAAGTGGAGAATTTAAAATTAAAACATTTACAGGATTCATTTCAAAACTTCCTGTAGATTACTGGGATCGACATACACCTGATGAAGGCTGACAGCCATAAGAGCCGAAACGTTGTCATAACAACAACAATAGCCCGCAACTGAATAGTATAAATCATGATATCTCCTTATCCCAGAAATTCAGTGAGATATAGAATTGGTTTTGCCGTCTACGCACAAGACGACTGTCAGGTAACCTCTGACCACTTATTTGAAACCGCGCGCTATAGAAAGAGACAGACAGACGCCGGTCCTTGGGATATATATATATATATCTTTCAGTGTGTTCCAGTTTTGTTGTTCAATCCCTTCTATGATATTTTTGGCGTGGTCACTCATCCGTTTCTAATATTAAGTGTTATTTTGGTCGTTACTATTTTCATTCATGTTCTTAATTTTGTTTTCAAACAAAATTTTAAGTTCGGTCTGAAGACTCTCTTACTTTCCTACCAGTCGCTTTTCGGATTAAGTTGAGCACATACATATATATATATATATATATATATATATATATATATATATATATATATATATAATAATTATTTATTTAAAAATATGATTCCAACACGCTACATAAGAGTTCTCATGTTTCAAAACAAGAGCCGAAAACTTCAATATAATTATTTGAATTAAATTGAATTAAAGTAAGCTCTGTTCCATCTTCAAGCGAAATTTTTTGGAATCTTTTCTTGGAATCATTTTTTGAATCTGTTATATATATATATATATATAGATAGAATAGATAGATTGTAACAATATATATATATATATATATACATAAATATATATATATATATATATATATATATATATATATATATATATATATATGTATGTATATATATATATACATATATTGTGTTAATATCTATCCTCGGTTGGTGTATAAAATACTGATAATCAAATTTGCAAATAAAAATATATTAAAACAAATTGTTATATGGGTAAAAAAATTGAGATAAAAGGAAAAAATCGACCAGTGTCATAATTTCTAGTCCAAAGGAAAAAAACAATCGAGTAAAATGAGAAAAGAAACGTAAAGTGCTCAATAGAATAATCAGAGCAGAGTATAAAAAAATCCTAGTGAGCCAGAAATTACCTACCTAGGTTTCGCCTAAATGTATCTTGAAGTTAAGCTTACCCTGAAGAACCATTTAGCTGAAAGTAGGTAATGTCTGGCTCACCCGGGTTTCTATATATATATATATATATATATATATATATATATATATATATATATATATATATACAAACGTAAAAGAACGGAGAGAAAAGATATCAGCGTTCAAAACATTAATTTAAAACAGAGCTCAATACAAATGTAGAGCCGTATATATATTTTTATTTTATTATGCAGTGTTACATTAGAACATGCAGGTACCCACTACAAAATTGTACATCTTGTTTCAACGTTAAAAAAAAAATCTTTTTTAACGTTTCATCAGGTGGGGAATCACGATGCGACTGAAATATTTTATTCGTTCAGAATGCAGTTATTGGCGCATGCCTTCCACTTCCGTCATTGGGAAGTTTCCCATAAAAGGTATAAAAGAATTAACATGCGGAGAAAGAAGGGAATCTACGTGATTAATAGCAGCAAGAGTGAGAAGAGAAATAAGAGGGAAAAGGTTAAAAAAAATGTTGGGACGGAAGGAGAGAGGTGATATGAACTAAGAATGGATAAATCCAGCCAATGGAATTTGGTCGGATGTTAGAATTTAATCTTTAACGGTCTCCTAGCTTGGTTAGGTTAATATTTCGAGATCGAAAACAATCTTTGAGACAATTATTCATGGAAGGTAATAGAGTACGACATTATTTATGAGACGGTCTTTTTAATGTAGATTAGAATAATAAACTGATTTAAAATCTTTACATTGCCATATTTATTGTGCTTAACTAAATTTTACTTGAATATATAAGTAGAATACTATTAGGTTGGTGAAAAAATAATGTCTTTTTTTGACGTTAAGTTGAACGTCAAAAACGACATTATTTTTGCACCGACATAATAGATACATTTTCAACTTCTGTATTATTTTTTTGACACGGAGATTTATTAAAGCGAAAAATAATTCAAATAATATAACGATTTATTTTTTGAGGGTAAATATGTGGTGAAATTGAGATAGAGATAAGGTAAAATAACATTAAAATTACCATTAACCTTCCAATTTCAATGAACTAAGTTGGAAAATGGAATTGGTCTTATTTAAATACAGATGGGTAAAAAATGAAGAATGGCAGATATAGCTGAGCTTAGATCGAAACCAGACCGCCACCGCGTTAGATCAGAGTTGTTACACTTGGACCAGCAACACGGCTAACATCTCCTCCTATTTTTATGTGTCGTGTTTTTACGAATGTGAATGAACATTTTCATCTTTTAAATTATTAATTTTCCATATTATCATAGTAATTTATTACTATTAATTATAAAGCATTATTTAAGGGATTAAGTAAATCCGTTTAAACCAAATTATGGATGAACCATAAAAGTAATCTACGATTATAATTAAATAAAGTAATTACGATTATTATATTACAAGTAATTTACAGAAGTAAAAATTAGAATACTTTAGGTCTAGTGTTAAAATTAGGTACCTTAAATTAGAATATTAGGTCTAGAGTTAAAATTAGGTACCTTAAATTAGAATATTAGGTCTAGAGTTAAAATTAGGTACCTTAAATTAGAATACTTTAGGTCTAGAGTTAAAATTAGGTACCTTAATTTAGAATACTTTAGGTCTAGAGTTAAAATTAGGTACCTTAAATTAGAATACTTTAGGTCTAGAGTTAAAATTAGGTACCTCCAAAAAATTCGGAATACCTAAGTTTTTTTTTAAGGGAAATGTAAACAAACTTATTTTTCGGTTTTGAAAATCCTGCTAAAATAAATTATACATTTCTGAAACGTTACTTTCGTAAAATTAGCAAATTTAAAGTTAAATTAATCTGTTCTAAAGTTAAATTAATCTGTTCTGAAACAAAAATCATTTACTTATAGCATAAAATTTTCTAGATAAACATTTCTTGTCCTCAGGGTCATGTTATTTTCACGTCTCCATCGATAATTTGATGGCTGAATGTATTGACAGGTTTAGTACGGTGCATCAAAACTGACATAACGTTTTTTTTTTTTCATTTTTGTTCCTTATCATAATTTAAAATACTATGAAATTTTCTTACATTATTGAGTTGCCTCCATCTCTTATTTAAGAGCTAAGATAATGATAAATAATTTTTACTAATTATTAATATTATATTAAGTTATTACATTTTTCATTTAATATCTTAAATAATAAATACTAAAATTATTATTATATTAATAATTAAAATATCTCACTGAGTTATTAATTGTTTAAATTGATAAGTGAGATAATTCTATTATCTCAATTTAATTTTTAATTTAATAACTCAGAGTGAGATAAGACCTTTACATGTCAAGGGGTTATCCCCCAAGGAGGGGACAAACTTTGAAACACGTGACCTTTTAACCATAATGTCACTTATGAGACATCATACTAAAAAAATATAACATTTTGACGCCCAAAAAGAATATTTTTAATTATGGTAAAAAGTTTTGTATTATGGCGTTATTTATATTAAGGTTTTAATTTTCGCTCAGTAAATATAGTCTTCACTTAAAAACTTAACAGCTGATCCCACACTCTGAATGATAGAATAGAATTTTAAAACATTTTCTTAAAATTAATGAAAAATGAAAAAAAAATAAAATAAAAATGCAAACAATTCTTGTAAAAATTCTTTATGCATCGAATTTTTTTCTTTAGATAATAATCTCCTTAATGTATATTATTTATAAAAGCAAATAAAAGCTTATCTAATTGGTTAATTAGATAGGTTATTGCAGTTTTTATTTTACGATTTGGAGCAGATATTTTTAAAAAGGTGGCAGTATTTGTGAAAAAAAAAAAAATTGATGATTTAATTTCTCCAAGGAGTCCTTCTTATAGATTATATAAAACGATTTGTGAACTCTTGGAAATTCTAGAAAATTTCAAAAAAATAATTTATGGGTTAACAGATGTAAAAATATATATTTTACCAAGATTTTCTAAAAATAAAAATTTCAAAATTAAATTAATTTATTTTTGTATAAGTCCTGAAAGTTTCATTAAAATTAGACAATTATTTGATTTTTGCAAGAATTTTCCAAATTAATTTCCCCTGAAACTGATTTTTTAGTAATAATCGGAGGTACCTAGTTAAAATTCAAAGTCAAATTAAAATGAATTATGTATTACAAGTACAACTAGGGTAAATTGACGATGGTTTCGCTGCTATGTTAATAATGATAAGAGGATTTATTCGTACATTAGAAATGTCTTTAGCAAGATTGTAGAGTTACTTCTTTTGTGTTTACAATTTATTGCCGTTTCATAAATCCGATTCAACAGATTGTCCTTCCCGAGTATTTAAATATTTGTATTTGATCCTGCAGGAGGAGAAAACGCGGTTCGTTTAACGACCTCAAGATTCTAAGTTGTTTTAGCATTTTCCATTTAACTTTAGTTGTTTTATCTTTGTCTTTTAATTCCCAAAAATACTTGGATAGTGAAGTCATGTTTCATTTTCCAGCGTTATCAAAAGATGAGATATGGTTATAAAAGCGTTTTTTGAAATCATTCATTGTGTTACCGACGTAAAACTTTATAAAGTCCTAGGATTTTCAACCGAGGTACTAGTACACCCGTATACTATCGATTTTGTTAAACACCTGTTGGATAACCGGCACTGGTTGGGATTTTTACAATTACACAGGCTATTTGTAGTAGATCCAGTAGAGTTAGCCCTCATATATCCGTTACTCTTGTTATATAATTTTAATATCTTAATGTTGTGTAATTTAATTATTTTTTTTCTAAATTATTTGTGCAATTATAGCTAAGTTTTAGAGTGTTACGGTTGAAATTTTCCCTTAGCGAGCTCTTTTTAGGGAAATGTTTTTCAATTAATTCTAAGAACTTATGTCGTAATTTACTACGCACTAATTGATTGTATAGAGGAGTATACCATATGATCTTCCTTTTTCTGTTTATCTTCTTGGAAGGATCATAATTTTCCTACAAATTCAATCTTTGAAGATTTATAACCACTATCCTTAAGAATTTTGTCATGGAGCGTCTTATGGTTTTCAAATATTTCTTTGCTAGAGGAGTGAAAACATAATTCCCTTTGAAAGGAATAAAACATTTCAGTCACATCGTGATTAACCCTAACACTTCTCCACCTGATGAAACGTCAAAAAAGATTTTTTAAATTTGAAACAAGATGTACAGTTTTGTAGTGGGTATGTGCATGTTCTTATTTAACACTGCATAATATATATATATATATATATATATATATATATATATATAGAGAGAGAGAGAGAGAGAGAGATATAACTATACTCGTTTCGAAAAACCTTCGAATTTTTGATTTGCCAATAATCAAATCAATCTCGAAGGAAAAAAAGGTTTTAAAAAAAGAAAGAGCTAGAAACATGAAAGTCTGTCGACAAAAATCGCACAGATACAGGTTCAAAGCCCAAAGAAAAAACCCCGATACGAGTAAAAAAACTAACAAAAGAGCTCAATACAACCTTACAGCAGGCCTAGATAAACCTAGTGAGCCAGACAAACCTACCCACGTTTCACCTAAGCGGATGGTATATATATATATATATATATATATATATAGTCTAGCGTTTATATACATCACGTACATAGTAAGTTAAGAAATGATTCCTTTCTCAGCCGATAGCTTAGGGATGCCAAATTGGTCGCGTTTCACTCCCGGATCGAAACAATCGGATGTCTAGTCACACTGATGAGCTGCGATACAGCGAAACAGTCTGCCTGTGGATGATATATATATATATATATGTGTGTGTGTGTGTGTGTGTGTGTGTGTGTGTGTGTGTGTGTGTGTGTGTGTGTGTGAAAAAAGTGTATATAAATATAAATAAATATAAGTATATATAATTATTTATATATTATATGCGCGGTACTTATTAGAAAGCGCTCAATATCAGAGATAGAGCTAACATATTTGGTTGGATAGATATGAGTTTGTGACCCTGGGTTTCACACGCTGACGATCGCCAAAGCGTGAAACCCAGGGTCACAAACTCACATCTATCCAATCAAATATATATATATATATATATATATATATATATATATATGGTTTATACGTTATTTTTATAGATATAATTTATTTAAGTAAATGGTTTGTTTGTTGTTTTATTTTATTTTATTTATTAATCATTATTAATTACATTTACCGGCCTGAATGTTTTTCATACAAAATACGTGCTTCTCCGACAGGAATCGAACCAGTATCCTCTATGATGGGAGCACCATTTGATCTGACGTGCTGTTAGCCACTCATCCACAAAGAAGCATTTGGTTAGTTCGAATTCCTGTTTATAAATATACACATTCGACGATTTTTCTCGATCGATCATATATGCTCACGTCATGATGGTTGACATTAGGGTTACGGTTTCGATTTCTGTCGGAGAAGTATATATCTACGAAATTTCTTGGAACTTTCAGCCCAGTAAATATAATTAATATTGTTTAATTACAAAACAAAACAGTGTATTTACTTACATAAATTATATTATAAAAATTACGTATAAACAGAATATATATATATATATATATATATATATATATGTATGTGTGTGTGTGTGTAAAAGACAATAGGAAAACTGTAATAGTTGCTGACACGTTTTGTCCGATGTCGGCTTTCTCAAGGCAAAAGGAAATGAATTTATTAAACAAAGTAACGAATAATAACAAAACAAAATGTCCTTTGCAAATGGAAGAATTTAGAGAACGCTATTTTCATACTGTTAACTGAAAATTACGTCAATTACTGTCACGTGTGGAGATTGTTTTTATTGCTGTGTAGGACGGATTAAGGCTTTTTCCCTATTTCACCTTTCTTAACAGAATTACTTCTTTCACAAAGAAACGTACACAACCATATCGTGAAATCAAAAGAAAATTGTTGAATCCGTCAACACAGCAATAAAAACAATATCACCACACGTGACAGTAATTGACGTAATTTCACTTAACAGTATGCAAATAGCGTTCTCTAAATTCTTTCAGTTGCTAAGGACATTTTGTTTTGCCTTGAAAATGTCCACATCGGACGAAACGCATTGGCAGCTATTACAGTTTCCTATCGTCTTTTACCTTTATAAGTATTGTCTTTTTCTACAGGTTAAGTCTGAGAATTTTTTTCATATATATATATATATATGTGTGTGTGTGTGTGTGTGTGTGTGTGTGTGTGTGTGCATATGTATAGAAAAATAGGAAAGAACACGTTAGGTAAATAATCCGGAGTTCTTTAGTAGTTTTTAAAAACAGTGCTCCATACAAAAGTAGAGCTTAAATTATAATTATTTTTTTTTTATTTTTTTTTTAAAGATTTAGGTATGTTCATGAGATCGCTAAAAAAAAGCGCATAGTCTGATGAAAAAGACGTCAAACTTGATGAAAACAAAATTTTATCGCCAAAATGTTTATGTTACTATTAAGAGTAAAGAACAAAGTAAGTTTTAATTATTTTTTAAAATTTTTCTGCGAAAATTTTGCACGTGCTAGAAATTATTAAAAAATTAAAAAAAAATATTCAAAAAATACTTTGATCATTCCTCTTGATAATAACATTAACATTTATACGATAAAAAATTATTTTAATCAAATTTAAGGCCTTTTTTATTCATGGTATGCTATTTTTTTATCGATCTCATGAACATACCTATATGGTCAGAATGAAAAATATACTTGTGGCTATGTCTCAATTAACCAATTAACAGTCAGATCTACGCTAAATCAAAAATAACCCCAGAGGGTGGTGGTGAGAGAGTTAATTTTTCATGTCACGATAAACCGGCTCTTAGACATTTCAATCCACATTTTCGGAAAGATGGTAATAATTTGCTTTGAAATCTCCCTAAAAAATCAGTATTATCACCAGTTACTAACTATCGCCTGAGGAAGTACAATCATAGTATTGAAACACGAAAGCTTTAGTGGAGCGATTTAAAATTATATTATAGTCTCTTATAATAAAAAAAATATTATAATAATATTTTGTTCTACTTTGTATTGAACACATTTTATTAAAAAGTAAATGCTATGTACAGTAGATTTTTTTTTTACTCCATTTGTTTTTTTCTCTTAATAACAATCTGAGTGGCGTCTGGTACGCAAATTAAGAGCGACTTCAGACCGTAAACTTAAATTTTCGTTTGGAAACAAAATCAAGAACATGGATGAAAATAGTAACGCTTAAGTATTAGAAACGAGAGAGCGAACACGCCAAAAATATCATCGAAAGGATTGAACAATAAAAATGGAACATTGTGATATATATATATATATATATATATATATATATATATATATATATATATACCGAAGACAGGCGTCTGTCTGTCTCCTGGTGTAGCGCGCGGTTTCAAATATGAGGTCAGAGGTTAACTGATAGTCGTCGAGTGCATAGACAGCAACTCCAATATTTGTCTCTCGAAAATTCTGGGATGACGAGTATTCATGCTTTACACTATTCAGATCCCGGCTATTGTTCTGGTTATGACAACGTTTCGGCTCTTGTGACCATCAGCCTTCATCAGGTGTTGATTTTTTAAGCGTAGGATTTTATTTTTACTTTCAGATTGAATGTGTCTCTTTCAACTAATTTAAATCGATTTACATTATTTAGGCCCCTATAGTTGGAGCGAGGCTTTTAAATTCGAAGGGTGCCCCTTAAATTGGCCCATTTATATTTTATATATATACATTTCAATGCATCATTTTTATATAGAGATTTTTTACGTAGTATCATCTAATATATATATATATATATATATATATATATATATATACATTTCGATGCATCATTTTATATATAGATTTTTATGTAGTATCATCTAATATATATATATATATATATATATATATATATATATATATATATAGTGTAACCCGGATATAAGAGAGTCGTCGGGACCGGAGAAGAAGTCTCTTATATCCGGGTTCCTCTTATATCCGGATTGGGTCTATTTTATATACATTAACACAGGCTCTAATTTGGGACCAGAGAAAATTTCTTTTATATCCGGGTCTCTTATATCCAGGTTACACTGTATATATATATATATATATATATATATATATATATACACATTTCGATGCATCATTTTTATATATAGATTTTTTATGTAGTATCATCTAATATATATATATATATATATATATATCGAAATGTATGTATATATATATATATATATATATATTTTTTTTTTTTTCTTTATAGAAAAGGTAGACTATAAATAATGAAGTGGCCTTAATTTCATGAGCCCGTGGATTCTTAAATTTTAAATCCGCCCTTGATTATTGCAAATTATTAGTTTATGATTACGGATCGAGATAAAGAAAATTATTTTTTTGTCATTCTTCGTCCGATTACACCAGAACGAAATAAATGCAATGAGAAATTTTTAAATTAGGAATACAAATAAAAATAATTTTAATATATCTTGATTTTCTAAGGGTAGCTTTCATGTGGCACAAGGACGAAATTATGAAACACCCAGTGAGGATCGAACTCACTTCTCAGTCTTAATTGTTTTAGCGAGATAAGCTTGCTCACACATTACAACACGTCTAGCTGCTTATGATTTTCTAAGCACAGCTTAGATGTGGCACAAGGTCGAAAGCATGGGGCACCCAGTGAGCATTAAACTCACGACTGAGTTGTAACGATTCTAGTGAGATAAGCTTTCTAACCATTGCACCACGTCGAGGTGCTTGTCTTAATCAGGTGTATGTCGATTCGAGTAACCTACTGGCAATTCTGAACAGAATCCTTTCTTTAATCTCGATTAAATAACATGTCGGAGTTAACTTCTTTAGTTCGTTAACCCTTTCACCAGGGGTCTCTCTTCTTTGGTTATAAATACTCGCCGACACTTCGCCTCTTCCTCTTTTTGCCTCAGGCTTTCAGCTTTACAACCTCGCAGATGTGAACGCTCACAGATACAGCGTTTCCCAAATGCTGGGAACACGCTCAGAACAATACACGTACGTACGAACATTCACCACAACACACACACATATATATAATATTCACACACTCTGTCCATGTAACTGTCCATGTAACTTGGAACCATTCTTGTTATTAATACATATATATGTTTACGTATATTTATCGGTCTTGTGTTTGTTTTTCTTGGCCTTCTTTGGACTTAATTAAAGTCCAACTTTCTCATGTAGTTGGACCGGCGAGCAGGAAAATCTTAACCCACATGTGTTCTTCTACTTCTACTCAACAACATCGCCGATATGGTCCACTAAAAAGGGCTCATTTATAAATTCTCTATGGGTTACACGGACCGAAAGTTTTCAGTGTCTAAGAACCCCTACCAAAAAAAAACAAACCAAAAAAAAAAAAAAAACAGGTATAGCAATTCAAATACGTGTACGCCTAGACGCAAGGTGTGGTTGCGTGTGAGAGAATTTAAGAAGGAGAGAAGAAAATAAAAGAATTTGAAAGAGAAAGGAGAGCGATTGTATAAACCCTGATACAAGTTAATTGAAACAACAGCTTTAGTTTCCTTTCTTTCACCATACAGTCAGTTTTAGACTCACTGGATAGACAGAGTGTAACCGATTCCTATTTTTCCTCATATTAGATTATTTGCAGTGGTTTTCAGCAATATATCTATTTTCAGAGCGTATGATGTAATTTGTTTGGCCTTGAAAAATATTGCGTCATCCGTGATTGCATTAGATTTTTATCAAGTCCAGACACTATTGTCTGTACTGTCGATTAGTTGTCCTGCGAACATTGGCTGCGATGGACGTTACTCCAAGGAAGCGTAGGAAAATTGTAACCCTGCACGAACACACAGGCAAGCCTTACCAGTGAGCAAATCAAAGTACTAGAGACTCTCCCGGAAAATTTCCTGATTTAAATCCAGTCGAGAATCTGTGATAATTCCGCAAAGTACGACTTCCTGGAAGGGACATACGAAGTACTAACATGTGCACTGGGTCATATTTCATTGGGAAAATACGGAAAAGTGAATAATCACGAAATTATTCGCTTTGTTTCAATTCATTTGCACAATGATGGGCATTGTCAACTATGGCCGTTTTTTTTACATCCATTTATTTAAGTAGCAAAGTAATCGATCTAAGTAACGCGGTTTATCGAAATAAGTGCTGCATAATTTGTTACGCTTAAAATGTGTTTACAGGTCGCGACAGCTATTAGGGAGATGTGATTAAATATACTTTAATTTTTTAAAATATTTAGTATTATTATTGTTTAGGTAATAAGCATTTATACTTTCATGGTAATTGCTCTGAGGAGCTGCATTCGTTGGTCCCCAGACTTCATGAGTTCAAGCGCCCTACGAGGCTAGCATCCCGGCCACACCCTTTCACTTTAGAAACTATTAAATATGGCCGTCTCTTCTACTCCAATAGCTTCATGTCTCGCACCTTCTCGCCTGTGGGACTCCCTTCCCAATTCCAGTTTCCCTGAGAGCTATAATCTCCAGCTATTCAAATGTAATGTCAATCGACATCTCCAGTTGCCTTGATCTATACACTATCCTTCTCCTCATCTTTTCCTCTATCACTCTTATTTGATCTTGCTCCAAATCTTCTTTAACCCCTTGCGTCTTTGTGGCTTCCCGCCCTGCTTGGGATGAGACGCTTAAAAAAACAACTATATTGTGGAAAAAGGAATTTTCGAACACATACGCATTTTTACGTAATTATGGTTATATTTTTTTAAAAACTTTTATCAAAAGCGACATTCTTGTACATGTAGATATGGATGGCATTATTTTTTATTAATAACTATTTGTGGTCAATTGTTGACATTAAAAGCTACTGATGTGTTAAAGGTTTGGAATAATACAATAATAAAAAATTAACTTTTATTTCTCTGAAAGATGCAGTGGTCTGTAAATATTTATATAAATGTATAACGTATATATACTATTTTCCATACCTGTATAACATATGCTGATAAATACATACATATATATATATATACACAGAAATGAAGAAATGTTAAACATAGATAGATAGATAGATAGATAGATAGATATGAAGAGAGAGGCAGTCAGACAGACAGACAGATAGATAGATAGATAGATAGATAGATAGATGTGAACGGAATGTGATAGATAGATAGATAGACAGACAGAGATAGATAGATAGATAGATGTGAAGAGAATGTGATAGATAGATGTGAAGAGAATGTGATAGATAGATAGATAGACAGATAGATAGATAGATAGATAGATAGATAGATAGATAGATAGATAGATAGATGTGATGAGAATGTGATAGATAGATGTGAAGAGAAAGTGATAGATAGATTGATAGATGTGAAGAGAATGTGATAGAGAGATAGATAGATATGAAGAGATTGATTGACAGACAAATAGATAGATACATAAATGTGAACAGAATGTGATAGATAGATAGATAGATATGAACAGACCAAGACATAGATAGATAGATAGATAGATGTGAACAGACGTAGATAGATAGATAGATAGATAGATAGATAGAAATTAACAGACCAAGACAGATAGATAGATAGATAGATAGATAGATAGATAGATAGATAGATAGATGTGAACAGACATAGATAGATAGATAGATAGATAGATAGATAGATAGATGTGAACAGAATGTAATAGATAGATAGATATGAACAGACCAAGATAGATAGATAGATAGATAGATAGATAGATAGATGTGAAGAGAATGTGATAGATAGATGTGAAGAGAATGTGATAGAGAGATAGATAGATATGAAGAGAATGTGATAGATTGATAGATAGATAGATAGATAGATAGATAGATAGATGTGAACAGAATGTGATAGATAGATAGATAGATATGAACAGACCAAGATAGATAGATAGTTAGATAGATAGATAGATAGTTAGATAGATAATGTGATAGATAGATGTGAAGAGAATGTTATAGATAGATAGATAGATAGATAGATAGATAGATAGATAGATAGATAGATAGATGTGAAGAGAAAGTGAGAGATAGATAGATAGATAGATGTGAAGAGAATGTGATAGATAGATAGATATGAACAGACCAAGATAGATAGATAGATAGATGTGAAGAGAATGTGATAGATAGATAGATAGATAGATGTGAACAGACATAGATAGATAGATAGATAGATAGATAGATAGATAGATAGATAGATAGATAGATGTGAAGAGAATGTGATAGATAGATAGATATGAACAGACCAAGATAGATAGATAGATAGATAGATAGATAGATGTGAACAGAATGTAATAGATAGATAGATATGAACAGACCAAGATAGATAGATAGATAGATATATAGATAGATAGATGTGAAGAGAATGTGATAGATAGATGTGAAGAGAATGTGATAGAGAGATAGATAGATATGAAGAGATAGATAGATAGATAGATAGATAGATAGATAGATGTGAACAGACATAGATAGATAGATAGATAGATAGATAGATAGATAGATAGATAGATAGATGTGAACAGAATGTAATAGGTAGATATGAACAGAGCAAGATAGATAGATAGATAGATAGATAGATAGATAGATGTGAACAGAATGTGATATATATTTATCCCTACCAAGTCTGTCAACTGCTTTTGGTCGGGGAGCGTTTCAGCGGCGTATATACAAATTGTTATTATCAGTTTGTGAAACATGTTGTGTCACTGCCGGTTTTATTTGAATCTCCCATTTTTCGGTGTCGGGTGTGTGTGTGTCTGTGTTGGGTAGTGACACAATGTCGACCGGGGTCGTTTCGTTTCGTGCAGTGGTGGGTGACGATTGAAATTTTGTTTATCCCCAGATATTTTCCTGACAGGTAATATATCGAATTACCACTCCTCAAAAAACATATACACACCCCCACACACCCCACACATAAAGAAATCATTCTTCCATATCATGTAAGACTATCGCCCTGAAAAAAAAACATCCATACAATTTCAAACACACACACACACACACACACACACACACACACACACAAAATCAGCCAAATGTATACACCTATACAAGTCTGGTATGTCATCTAGAATGTTAGAAAAAAAACGACACACAAATTGATAAATATGTTTGCGTTTGGTTTCATAACACAATTTTTCTTTTAGTTTTTGTAATGTTTCTCATTCATATCCTTCTCGCCGCTACATTTGTTTTAACTAAAGTTCACGCAGTGCAAAGCGTGAGAGCCACTCAAGGTGGAAGAAGTGAGGATTATGTGGATATGACGCATAGACAACAATTAACCCGAGATTTGATCAGTTTAAGATTGTAGCATTTTGGGAAAGCATCCCCTGGGGATTATGATCCACAAAGTAATTGTTATTAGGAAGAGGTTTCCTGAGTGTATTCTTTCTTTTTTTTTTTTTTTTTTTTCCCCTACCTCCTATCCTAAGTTCTCATTGTCTATGGTGTGTATATGTCACCACGAAATGTATCTTTATGCATTAGACATCCGTCGACTTTCTTTCTCTCCTCTTTTTAAATCCCCCCCACATCTCCTAAAATTCTCTCTGTTAAGGTTTAATCTCCCTCCTCCTCATACTTACACTTTCTCTAAATTCTGTTTTGATTTCCGGAGTTGTTTTTTCTGTTTTCATTTTGAAATTGTAGGTCTGATGATTTGGATCGTATTTACGATTCCAATGGAATAAATTATGACCATGGAATATTAGTGTTTAATTTTTTATTATATCCTTACTCTGTCCTGGACATTGAGTTCTACCTGGATTCTTCCTCTTGAAAAATTTTTTCTGAAAATATACATGTATGGGTATTTTTTTTTTTATATATATTTTGCATATGTATGTATATTTTCCACTATCTATCTATCTATCTATCTATCTATCTATCTATATATATATATATATATATATATATATATATATCTTAATTTTTCGAGTAAGGTCACATCTACAGGTGCCTCTCTGTCCTTGGACAGAGTGCGCTCAGGTCATTCTCTGTCAAAAACAGAGGAGCAACTGAGAAAGTAATACTGAGATGAGCCCAGCCCTGGGGAAGAGCTGCCCGAGGCCGCGCTCTCCCATTGCACAAGAGGGAGGGATTGGTTGCGGGGCCGGAGGGAAAATTTTGTTCCTGTCCCGGGTGTACGCGCTCGGGACCCCACCAAAAATAGACCTTCTGTCACATCTCGTCCTAGTGGGGAGACAGAGTAAATACTTATTTCTTACCAAAAAAATGTATATATATGTGTGTGTGTGTGTGTGCGTGTGTGTATGCTTGTGTGTGTGTGTGTGTGTGTTATACAGTATATTTATAGATTATCTGTTTTTCCTTTATTATACACCATATATATGTTTTTGAAAGAAAGGATATATGACAAATTGGACAAAGTTTTTGCGACACGTTTCGTCCAATAGGACGTTATCAGGCTGAAATGCGTCACAAAACCTTTTTACAACTTGTCATACATACATATCCATATATATATATATATATATATATATATATATATATATATATATATATTATGAAATGGACAAAGTCCAACAATTATTTTTAAGACGTTTTTATGTTTATACATTCTTTTTATAGATAAAATATTTAAGTAAATTCTCGGTTTATAATAGACAGTATTCAACAACATTTACCGGCTTGAATGTCCGAGAAATTTTCATAGAAAATATTCGTCCTCCGACAGGAATCGAACCTGTATCCTATACGGAACCGTCATTTAGCTTGACGTGCCTTTAACCGATTTGGCCACAGAGGAGCATTCGATTAGCAAGGTCGAATTTATTGTCTTTAAACTTCAATCTTCCATGAATCACGTACATTCATATCTGCTCATGGCGTATCAAAATGTTCACTTAAATATTTTTATCTATAAAAAGAATCTATAAACATAAAAATGTCTTAAAATAATTGTCGGACTTTGTTCATTTCATAATATGTTACGTCATTTGTTTACAATTGGATGCGCTTTGAGCAGATATGAATGTACGTGAGAGAATCATGGAAGATTGTAGTTTAAAGACAGTGAAATCGACCTTGCCAACCGAACGCACCTCTGTGGCCAAAACGGTTAAGGCATGTCAGGCTATATGACGGTTCCGGATAGGATACAGGTTCGATTCCTGTCGGAGGACGAAAATTTTCAATGATAATTTATCGGACATTCTGGCCAGTAAATGCTGTTTATTATAAATAGCATTTAACGTCATATATTAAGAAATGGACAAAGTCCGACAATTTATATATTAAAGACATTTTTTTTTTATGTTTAACGTTCGTTTCTTTTTTTTATAGATACAAGTATTTAAGTAAATGCTCTGTTTATAATAAACAGTATTAAATAACATTTACCGGCCTGAATGTCCGAGAAATTTTTATAGAAAATATTCGTCCGTTGACAGGATTCGAACCTGCATCCTATACGGAACCGTCATTTACGCTGACGTGCCTTAACCTCTCGGCCACAAAGGAGCGTTCGGTAAACAAGGTCGAATTTACTGCTTATAAACTTCAATCTTCCATGAATCTCGTACATTCATAACTGCTCTGGCGTATCAAATGTAAGCAGTAAATTCGAGTCTTTAATATATAAAGAGCATTTACTTAAATAGGTTAAGAATGTATAAACATAAAAATGTCTTAAAATAATTGTCGGACTTTGTCCATTTCTTATATATATATATATATATATATATATATATATATATATATATATATATATATTTAGTTTATTAAAAACTAGGTAATCCGTATGGGTAAACCCAAGGAGGATAAAATCCAGAGAGCTCAATGTAA
Source organism: Acanthosepion pharaonis (assembly GCA_903632075.3). Lineage (NCBI taxonomy): Eukaryota > Metazoa > Mollusca > Cephalopoda > Sepiida > Sepiidae > Acanthosepion > Acanthosepion pharaonis. The sequence continues at coordinate 162,910 of CAHIKZ030000095.1, forward strand.
ATCCAGAGCAAACAATTTAAATAAAAACAGACCACTTTAAGTTTCCATGTCATAAAATTGTTTCACCGCAGCCCTTTTTAAAGGACTGCGGATCATCAGTCTTTACTTCCAAAGGTTGAAACAAAAAAAATGAAAAGAAATTTACACATTTTTGACGGGCCGTATTAAACATATGTAAATTAACGAAGTGAGGAAGTGGGTGGGGAGAGAGAAGACATGAGAATCGTCGGCAATATAAAACAGAATCGTGGGCAATGTAAATCAGAGATGCCTCTAAGAAAAATATTATCAACAACTGGTATTAAATAAATAAATTACCCAATAGTCATATGAAGAGGGGGAAAGATTTTTACTAAATATATTCCCAGACAGGCAGTAGTTTCCTTGAAATGTCCAACCTATATTTCATCTCCCGTTGTCTACACAGGACAGGACGTTGTATATTAATAATAATAGACTCCAAGATGTCTAAGTGGAGTTTCGTTCTAGCCCTGTGTATGACGGGAAAAAGTCATGGGAATAGTTCGTCCTGCAAGCAACAGGATTTAATAGGTGTGCGGCAATCGCAGACTTATGAGTTTGCGAACACCCAGGCAATATATGCTCCTGAAAAGTTATTTCGGTTGAGCTCTCTGGGGACAAATTGTGAGCTTGTAAACAGTGACTATTACTGCTAGTAATGCAATACTCTACAACAAAACGAGTCGGGTTCTCTCGGTCACTAACGTGTTTATCTAAAAATAAATATGCTTAAATTCACCTTCATCCCTGCCGTGTGCCAACTGCTTAGGGGTAGATTCTCCGACTGACACCAATTCAGCCGGGTTTCGATCCTAGCTAGAGGCAACCGGACGTCTATCACAACTGACCCCTCTGACCCTTCCAACTACCGTCCTATCAGTCCCCTGCCCCTGTTCGGCAAAGTCTTCGAAGCTCTAATCAATACCGGGGTGGTTAACAACCTCACATCCCATAATCTGCTCTCAGACAAGCAATATGGTTTCCGCTTTGCCCGATCTACAGCCGATGTGCTTACGGCCATCACTGAAACAGTCTACCAAGCTCTCCAAAATAACGGGGAAGCCCGAGCCGTGGCACTAGACATCTCCAAAGCATTTGATAGGGTTTGGCATGCCGGCCAAGCTCCAGGGTTATGGCATTACGGGTCGATTATATAACCTAATACAAGCATTCCTGTCAAACCGTGAATTGAAGGTCGTTCTCAACGGATTCTCCTCCAGTTCCTATCCCACGCAGGTGTCCCTCAAGGCTCCATCCTAGGCCCCACTCTATTCCTTATCTACATAAATGACCTTCCTGATGCCGTAACTTCCCAAGTTGGCATCTACGCGGATGACACCACAATTTATTCCTGCCTCAAAAACAAATCTAGTCTCACTGACAAAACTAACCTGGCCGTGCGACTCGAAAAGGACCTCCAATCGATTGTGAACTTGGGCATGAATTGGCTGGTCAACTTCAACGCTTCGAAGACAAAACTGCTCTCTATTAATCACCACAGAGAGCTTTCCCTTCCCCCCATTAGAATGTCTGATAGTCAACTTCTCGAGAGCAACTCTGCGGCTTCTCGGTCTCACGTTGACTGCTGATCTGAGATGGAATAAATACATCGAGTCAATTGCCTCGTCCACTGCAAGGAAAGTTGGCTCCCTGAGCCGCGCTAGGAAGTTTTTCTCCCCTGAGTCGATCCTCCAGATATACAAATCCACAATTCGCCCTTGCATGGAGTATTGCTGCCAGATATGGTCTGGCGCCACTTCTGTTTGCCTCGGGGTTCTTGATAGGCTCCAGAGGCAGATATGCAATATGGTTGGCCCTGCCCTGGCGTCTCGTCTACAGTCACTTTCTCACAGACGCGCCGTCGCCTCCCTCTGTCTGTTCTACAAATACTTTCATGGAAATTGCTCCGAGGAGCTGCATTCACTGGTTCCCAGACGTCATGAGTTCCAGCGCCCTACGAGGCTGGCATCCCGCTCTCACCCCTTCACTGTCGAAACTCCTAAATGTAGCCGTCTCTTCTACTCTAATAGCTTCATGTCTCGCACCTCTCGCCTGTGGAACTCCCTTCCCTTCTCCCGTTTCCCTGTGAGCTATAATCTCCAGCTATTCAAATGTAATGTCAATCAACATCTCCAGTTGCCTTAATCTATCCACTACCCTCATCCTTTCTTCTATCACTCCTATCTGATCTTGCTATTTTCTGTAACCCCTTGCGTCCTAGTGGCTTCCCGCCTTGCTTGGGTGAAACGCTTAAAAAAAAAAAAATATGCACCTCGAGAAAAATCTGGACGAGTGAGTATGCTTTAAAATCAGAATAGAACTTTGCTTTGCTGTGAAGCTCTATGTAGCCATCCCATAAAAGCACGCCGAATAAGAAGGTGGCGCGTCTAGCACGTCAGCTTAAATGAGGGTACCTATTATGATCGCATATTTTCTACGAAATTTCTCTAACATCTAAGCCGGTAAATGTAATTAATACTGTTTCATTTTTTTTAAAAATCAGTGGATTTACTAAAATACATTACATCTATAAAAATAACATATAAACATAAAATATATTAAATAATTTCCGAACTTAATCCGTTTCATATATATATATATATATATATATATATATATATATATATAATTGTTAGGTGTTATTTATATAGACAGAAATATTGAAATAAATGCTCTGATTATGATAAACAGTATTAACATTTACTGGCCTGAACGCCCGAGAAATTGTCAGACAAAATATGCATCCTTCGACAGGTATTGAACCAGTAAACTACAATTTTCCACGATTTCCCTCGAATGATCATATCTGCTCGAAGCGTATCTAAACGTAAACAAATGACGTCACACACTACGAACTGGACAAAGTCCGACAATTATTTTAATATATTTTATTGGTATACGTTATTTATATAGACACAAAAGTTTAAATGCAGTGAATCAACCTTGCTAACCAGACGCTCCTTTGTAGCTGAATTTGTGTAGCACGTCAGGCTATATAACCGTTCCGTGCATTTACTTAAATGTGTGTCTCTAAATAACGTATAACAATAAATGATCAAAAAACAATTGTCGGGCAATATCTGTCTATATTTCAGTTCAGTTCGACATTCCAACCACCTATAGAAGGCCGGAGCGTGCAACGGCCGAAACGTTGTGATAAATATGGCGACATATATGTCTGTCTGTGTGTGTGTGTGTGTGTGTGTGTGTGTGTGTGTGTGTGTGTGTGTGTTGACGTAAGTTTCAACTTTTAATTCATTTCTAAAATCTCTCTTTGCTTTTGTTGAAAAGATGCTAGCATACCCTCGGAATTGTCTCTTGAGTCCCCTGGTGATTCTATCTTGTGCTTTCGACTTTAGTTATTGCACTCCTTTTAGATATCGCGTTTTAATTTATCTCCCTCCTTCTTCTCAGAAATGTAATATATTAGATAAAATTTCTGACAATATAGAATATAGCCCTCTCTCTAGCTCAATCTGTGAACATTTTTGTGTTTGGCGATTTGAATGCTCGTCAAGTCAAGTGAATTAAGCCTTGTAATGTTAATTATTTAGCCAGTATTCAGACTTCGAACTTTTCCGTTGATCAGTCTCTTATTCAAATGTGGGTTTCTCTACTCGTTTTTCTAATGAATATGATCAACATGCTTCTTTCCCTTATTTGCTTCTGGCCTCCTCTCGTAGCGCTTGTCGAGCCTCACAACATTCTCCTCTTGGTAATCCGGATCACATAGTTGATTCTGTTGATATTTCCTTTGCGTTGTCTATTAGAATGAAACCTTATATTCACAAGACTTCTTTCTGTTAACAGCGTATCGATTTGGATTCATTTCGTGAATTTCTTCGAGGTTTTGGATTTAGATTCTTAACCTTCCTATTCAGACTTATGCCACAGAGGTTTCTTCTTGGGTCAAAGCCAGCATCGATACTTTCCTTCCTTCTCGGAAATAGCAGGTGAAACCATAATGTTTTCCCTCGTGTTCTGCAACTATAGCCCATAGGAATTACTTCTTCCGGGTGTTCCAGCATTATAGTTCCAGTCACATAAGAAACCAATTTGGGTCTGCTCATAACAATTGTAAACGCGTCCTTAAAAAGCTAAGTCTTTGCTTGCAGATAGAATAGGAGACATATCTTCTAACAATTTTGGCGCTTGTGTTACTGGCGGGTTTGTCATAGTATCTTAAATAAGTCTTCTATCTTTCTTCTCTTAACCTAAACTTTCCTTGTCTTTAGGAACTCGGGCTAACCATCCGATCTTTCTAAGTATTGGCCTATTAGCCTTCTACCTCTTTTTCGTAATGTTCTAGAATCTCTAATCATCTCTGAAATGGTTTATCATCTTACCTCGCAGTATTCTCTTTCAGACAAGTAGTAAGGCTTTCGTGTTTCTAGGTCCACTGCTGATACATTAACGATTATTGTAGAAAGTGGCTGTCAAGTTTTAGATAAGAACTGGGAATCACGCGCTGTTGCTTTAGCTATCACGGTGGCAATTGACAGGCGTTGACCTATTGGTCTTCACAAGTTGAAACGTTATAGTATTTCTGGAAGAATTATTGAACTAATTTACCAAATCAATAAATATAAGTTGTCTTGAATGGCCTCTCTTCTACATCTTTATGTATTAAAGCATGCGTGCCACAGGGCTCCCTCTTTGGACCCACGTTGAACGTAATTTTCAACGACCTTCCTGATGGCATCAATTCTAAACTCGGTATTTGTTGTAAAATATCAGTGAAACGGAGGGGACAGAAATAACCGAAGAGAGAAATACAAAAAGAATCTTAGAGAGAGAGAGAGAGAGAGAGAGTAAAAGAGACGCGTAACTGGGAAAGAGAGGGAAAATGGAAAAGTGTAGTTGTACAGAGAAGGAAAATCTAACAGAGTGAGAGAGAGAGAGAGAGAGAGAGAGAGTAAAAGAGACGCGTAACTGGGAAAGAGAGGGAAAATGGAAAAAGTGTAGTTGTACAGAGAAGGAAAATCTAACAGAGTGAGAAAGAGAGAGAGAGAGAGAGAGAGAGAGAGAGTAAAAGAGACGCGTAACTGGGAAAGAGAGGGAAAATGGAAAAAAGTGAAGTTATTAACAGAGAAGGAAAAATCTAATAGAGAGGAGAGAGAGAGAGAGAGAGAGAGAGAGAGAGTAAAATAACAGTGAAACGGAGAAGGAGAGAGAAATTGCCGAAGAGAGAAATACAAGAAGAATCTGAGAGAGAAGGAGAGAGAGAGAGAGTAAAAGAGAAATGGTGACTGGGAAAGAGCGGGAAAATGGAAAAAGAGTAGCTGTCGAGATAAGGAAAGTCTAACAGAGTGAGAGAGAGAGAGTAAAATAACAGTGAAACAGAGAAGGAGAGAGAAATTGCCGAAGAGAGAAATATAAGAAAAATCTGAGAGAGAAGAAGAGAGAAAGAGAGAGGGGGGAGTGAAAGAGAAACGGTGACTGGGAAAGAGAGGGAAATGGAAGAAGTGTAACTGTAGAGAGAAGAAAAGACTAACAGTGAGAGAAAGAGAGAGAGTGTGTAAAATAACAGTGAAACGGAGAAGGAGAGAGAAATTGCCGAAGAGGGAAATACAAGAAAAATTTGAGAGAGAGAGAGAGAGTAAAAGAGAAACGGTGACTGGGAAAGAGAGGGAAAATGGAAAAAGAGTAGCTTTGGAAAGAAGGAAAGTCTAACAGTGAGAGAGAGAGAGAGAGAGAGAGAGAGAGAGAGAGAGAGAAATAAAAGTGAAACGAAGGAGAGAGAAATAGCCGAAGAGAGAAATACAAGAAGAATCTGAGAGAGAATGAGAGAGAGTAAAAGAGAAATGGGGACTGGAAAAGAGAGGGAAAATGAAAAAAGGGTAGCTGTAAAGAGACGGAAAGTCTAATAGAATGAGAGAGCGAGAGAGAGAGAGAGAGAGTAAAATAACAGTGAAACGGAGAAGGAGAGAGAAACAGCCGAAGAGAGAAATACAAGAAGACTCTGGGTGAGATTAAGAGAGAGAGAGAGGGAGAGATAGATTAAGAGAGATAAAAAGAAAGTAAAAGAAAAGTTATGGTGTTTTTGAGCGAAATTTTGAAATGATTCAGTCTTTCTTATCAAATCACTAAATAAAAATTCTCTGGAATGGGCTGTTCTCTAGATCATTATGCATTAATGCAAGCGTTCCTCAGAGCTCCCTCTTTGGACCCACGTGGAACGTGATTTTCAACAACGACGTTCTAGATGGCATCAGATCTAAACTCGGTATCTGTTATATAGCTTACCTATGATCATTAATGGGTATGTCCCAATTCTCGTAACTACGTTTAAGTGGGGTTAATACGCTGTCTAAGTAGTCCATTACTAGCAGTGGTTTACCTACTTCACGTCGCTGGCGAGTATTGAATGTTGTTGATGCTATAAAGATTACCATTTCATTTCCAAACACCATTTTCGTTATTCCAATTCAGTAACCTTTTCTAGATTACAACATGTACTCGTTCCTTAATGATATTTCACTTTTTTCTTATTCTTTCACACTCAGTAGCCTCTTGTGTCTTTATGGCTTTACTGTCAATCGTTACCTACTGTCCTTTTGATGACTCTTCTATTGTTCTCGTTCCTTTATAATATTTCACTTTTTTCTTATTCTTTCACACTCAGTAGCCCCTTGTGTCTTTATGGCTTTACTGTCAATCGTTATCTACTGTCCTCTTGATTACTCTTCTATTGTTCTCTCTCCTTAATAATATTTCACTTTTTTCTTATTCTTTCACACTCAGTAGCCCCTTGTGTCTTTATGGCTTTACTGTCAATCATTATCTACTGTCCTCTTGATTACTCTTCTATTGTTCTATCTCCTTAATAATATTTCACTTTTTCTTATTCTTTCACACTCAGTAGCCCCTTGTGTCTTTATGGCTTTACTGTCAATCGTTATCTACTGTCCTCTTGATTACTCTTCTATTGTTCTCGCTCCTTAATAATATTTCACTTTTTTCTTATTCATTCACACTCAGTAGCCCCTTGTGTCTTTATGGCTTTACTGTCAATCGTTATCTACTGTCTTCTTGATTACTCTTCTATTGTTCTTGCTCTTTAATATTTCGCTTTTTTCTAATTCTTTCACACTCAGTAGACCCTTGTATATTCATGGCTTTACTGTCAATCGTTATCTACTCTCCTCTTGATTACTCTTATATTGTTCTTGCTCCTTAATAATATTTCACTTTTTTCTTATTCTTTCCCACTCGGTAACTCCTTGTGTCTCAGTGCCTTTACTGACTTACATAGACGGACGATATGATTAAAAAAGTTCTGGTATTTGAACTCTCTTACGGCTTCTTTTTTTTTCAACCAACTTTGAACTTCAAATCTTGAAATGCAAGGTCAATCATCATCTTCTGTCTTCTTTTAACTTGTTCTTTTCTTGACTTCCCTCGTTAATAATAAGTCTTTTCTAATATTCTCTATCAATTTGTAACTCCAACTGCACCTTAGTGGCTTTATTGCCTTTCTTGAAATACTAGGCTGACTCTGTGTAGTGTAACCCGAATCGGTTTTACTTTCAATTTTCTAATACCTTGCATCATACGTTAATCCTCACTTTCCTGTCTTGATAGTTATTAGATTGTCTTGTTCAACAATAAATCATATTCCCATCCGTAGCTTCTTTCTCCTTTCTCGCATACTCGAAAGCCAACCACTATTTCCATTTCTAATCTGAACACTTCATATCTTCAGAGCTAGGATTTGCCATGCATACACAGTGTCGGATCACACGCGGTTCCTTCATATTCAAAGTAAAGAAAGAAAGCTCAACTTGCACGACTTTTACTTCATAACTGATGGCTCAACTCACTTCAAGGTGGTCGATATCGGACGTTGCGTTCATTTTCACGCCAATATCATCGGAAATTTATTCATCTATCACATCGAGGGTTTAGCAGAACAGACCGATCTGTCTAGCATTGGTAGGTAATCAGTTCAGAATTAGGAAAATTCTTTATACAAAATTAGGTCAGTAGTAGAGCTAGATATTCTACTGTGAAAAAAGAAACACTAAACGCTATGTTGACCAAAAGGAGCGATACGAAGAATTGCGCTATAATTGAATCTACAGAATAAAATTGTTCCTTTTAATGGACAGAGAAGGCTGTGATAATGAGAATCAACCAGAGAGGAGAATTAATTAATCAATATTAATTTTGACCAGAGACAAGGGTGGGTTAAAATGTTTATATGCTAGCTATGAAGGAGTAGGTCTAGATCTATGACACCTTGCAAGCATTAATTTCAAATCTGCTTATTATTAACTTACCAGTCACGAAAGTTGCCTGAAAGATTTATATGAAACTGTGATGTTAGAGCTGTCATCTCTTGCACGCATTCATTTCAACGCTTCCTGTTAATAACTGCATTGTTTCCTTCCTGGTACGAGGGTGGGCTGAAAAGTTCATACGCTGACTATGAAGAAATGATACTGGAGCTGTAAAATCTTGCATGCATTAATTTCAACTCTTCTTATTAATAACTGCATCGTTTCTTTCCAGGTTTGAGGATGGGCTGAAAAGTTCATACGCTATGAAGGAATGATGCTATAGCTGTCAAATCTTGTACGCGTTAATTTTAACTCCTCATATTAATAACTGCATTGTTTTTTACCAGGTGGGATGAAAAGAGCCTGGGTTGGCTATGAAGGATTGATGCTCTAGCAGTGCATTTATTTCAACTCTTCTTATTAATAACTGCATTGTTTCTTTCCAGATACGAGAGTGGCTGAAAAGTTCATAGGCTGACTATGAAGGAATGAAGTTAGAACTGTGAAATCTTGCATGCATTTATTTTAACTCTTCTTATTAATAACTGCATTGTTTCTTTCCAGATACGAGAGTGGCTGAAAAGTTCATAGGCTGACTATGAAGGAATGAAGTTAGAACTGTGAAATCTTGCATGCATTTATTTTAACTCTTCTTATTAATAACTGCATTGTTTTAATTTCAGGTACGAGAGTGGCTGAAATGTTCATAGGCTGAAAATTAAGGATTGATGTTAGAACAGTGAAATCTTGCATGCATATATTTCAACTCTTCTTATTCATAACTGCATTGTTTCTTTTCAGGTACGAGGGTGGGCTGAAAATTTCATAGGCTGATTATGAATAAGTGATGCTGGTATTGTGAAATCTTGCATGCATTCATTTCAACTCTTATTAATAATTGCAATGTTTCTCTCTGTTTTATGAGGTTGGGCTTAAAAGTTCATAGGCTGACTATTAAGGATTGATGCTAGAGCTGTGAAACCTTGCATGCATTCATTTCAACTCTTCTTATTAATAACTGCATTGTTTCTTTCCAGGTATGACGGTGGGCTGAAATGTTCATAGGCTGACTATGAAGGAGTGATGCTAGGGATGTGAAATCTTGCAGGCATTCATTTCAACACTTCTTATTAATAACTGCATTGTTTCTTTCCAGGTATGACGGTGGGCTGAAATGTTCATAGGCTGACTATGAAGGAGTGATGCTAGGGATGTGAAATCTTGCAGGCATTCTTTTCAACACTTCTTATTAATAACTGCATTGTTTCTTTCCAGGTATGACGGTGGGCTGAAATGTTCATAGGCTGACTATGAAGGAGTGATGCTAGGGATGTGAAATCTTGCATGCATTCATTTCAACTCTTCTTATTAATAACTGCATTGTTTCTTTCCAGGTATGACGGTGGGCTGAAATGTTCATAGGCTGACTATGAAGGAGGATGATAGGGATGTGAAATCTTGCAGGCATTCATTTCAACACTTTTTTATTAATAACTGCATTGTTTCTTTCCAGGTACGGCGTTGGGCTGAAAAGTTCATAGGCTGACTATGAAGGAGTGATGCTAGAGCTGTGAAATCTTGCAGGCATTCATTTCAACACTTCTTATTAATAACTGCATTGTTTCTTTCCAGGTATGACGGTGGGCTGAAATGTTCATAGGCTGACTATGAAGGAGTGATGCTAGGGATGTGAAATCTTGCATGCATTCATTTCAACTCTTCTTATTAATAACTGCATTGTTTCTTTCCAGGTATGACGGTGGCTGAAATGTTCATAGGCTGACTATGAAGGAGTGATGCTAGGGATGTGAAATCTTGCATGCATTCATTTCAACTCTTCTTATTAATAACTGCATTGTTTCTTTCCAGGTATGACGGTGGGCTGAAATGTTCATAGGCTGACTATGAAGGAGTGATGCTAGGGATGTGAAATCTTGCAGGCATTCATTTCAACACTTCTTATTAATAACTGCATTGTTTCTTTCCAGGTACGGCGTTGGGCTGAAAAGTTCATAGGCTGACTATGAAGGAGTGATGCTAGAGCTGTGAAATCTTGCAGGCATTCATTTCAACACTTCTTATTAATAACTGCATTGTTTCTTTCCAGGTATGACGGTGGGCTGAAATGTTCATAGGCTGACTATGAAGGAGTGATGCTAGAGCTGTGAAATCTTGCATACATTGATTTCAACTCTTCTTATTCATAACTGCATTGATTTTTTTTTTTTTTAAATCTATGGTTCCTTTCGTTCTTAATAACTATATTTAAAAAATAATGACGGGAAAAAATTTATAATACCAGCTGTTACAAAAAAACTAAAGTTGTGGAATATTGCACGCATTAATTTCTTCTCTTCTTGGTACATTTAATCATCGTTTCTTGAAAATGTTTAAAATTTGGCATCTTGGTGTTTCTCCTCTGTAATGCCAATTAGAGGAGGTCCTGACCTTGGGCCCTCTTCAAGTATCTTCCTTTTCCCTCCTAAATCCAGCTTCCTACATTTGCATTGTTGATAAACTTAGGCATCGTCCCTAACGTAGTAACCATCTCAACGTGCGTATCATTGTTCTCTAACCCCTTTTTTTAAAATCCTAGTGTTATCTTGTAACTGCAGAAAAAGGTTTTAACCTCAAAGGACATTGATGACCTCAGTTTTGGGGGGTTGCCAAAAGCTCTGTGCTTACCATTATTTTTTTACATTACTATCCTCATCTTCATTGCTATATTCACAACGTTTCGGCCGTTGTACGCTCCGGCCTACTTCAGGTGATTGGAATTTCGAACCGAACCGTTTATTTTGTCCACCGGGGAAGATTTTTCTAGTTCCACGTGCCATGCCTCTTCCGAATGTCTCTGTTATTTCCCTTTAACTCAACACTCCATATTTTGGTCCACCACTGCTGTGGCCTAGTATTGAACTCACAACGCTTTGTGTCTAGTCAGTGGATCTAACCAACATCTTTATCCACTGGGCCATATGTACATGAAGACGTCTGTACATGACTTTTTAGAATTAATAAACCTATTTTCTCAGCAACCTGTTTTTTTACCAGTTCTCATATAGCAATTTTTCCGTTATTATTATTGCATTTTTTACCAGTGCTTATATTGCAATTTTTGTTTGTATTCATCGTTTTTCTATCGCACTCCTTATTGCTGTTTCCCATATTGTAATCATATCTATGTTTGGTCATCTCTGGAAATTTTTGTGGACTAGTATATGTGCTGATTCCTTTAGTTTTCGCATTTTCCAGTAATTCTCTATCTCTGGCATTGTGTTTGTTGACTATCATCAAATACTCTACACCTTTAATGGAGAGAACTGCAGCTAACTGCTGAGGTAGCTACGAAAGCCTATCAACACCAAACGTCTTGGAAAACTGACAAAAGGGGTCTCATAAGGACAATGTCCCAGCACGCAAGCCCTTAGTTTCAGTGGCTGTTGTGAGTTACTTTAGATTTGAACTGGTTGATCGCCGTCCCTGTTTTCCTGATTTGGCTTCATCTGACGATCATCTGTTCCCCAACATAAGAAAAAAACACTTGCCTGTGAAACGGTATCGAATTTCTGCTCTTGATTTCTTTTTTTTATCAACAAGATGAGGGCTTCTCACCAATGGTACCAAAGCAGAGAATATTGGCCAGCCTATGAATCTTTCAGCCAAACCTCGTACATCTAGAGATTCTCGACAAAATCTAAAGGGGGGTCTACAATATAATCTGTCTTAATCGGCCATCTGGACTTGTATTTATTCACTATCTTCAAAAGAGCCACAATATCAATGGAGATTACTATGCCAATTTGCTGAGGCACTTACGAAAAGTTCTCATGACTAAACACCCAGGAAAACAGATTAGAGGGATCCTGTTTCATCAGGACAATGCTCCAGCATTCAAGACGTTGGTGTCAATGTCTGCTTTGCTCGAGTTTGGTTTTGGACTGGTAGATCACCATCTTTATTCTTCTGATTTGGCCCTATCTGACTACCATCTGTTTCCCAGTATGATTTATCTGGTAAGTCATATCTGAGGTTTTTAGCAGAATAAAAACTTCTTCACCAACGATTCCAAGCACAGCACCAACGATTGGAGATAGAGGTGTGGAACGCAAGGAGGACTATGTTGAAAAATAAACCTCATTCCATGAGAGTATCTTGGTTAGCTTATGAACTTTACACCTGAACCATGTATATATCTCGAGATTGTCGACAAAATCCAAAGGAGGGCCTATAATGTAATTGTTCTTAATCAGGCATCTGGACTGGAGTAATTTTCCCGCCTCCGTGACGTCGCTTCTCTCTGTAGCTCAACCACATAAATCTAAGCGAATTACTAGATTGGCAATTAGGTCCCATCATGAATCACAAGAGGGACTATGTAGAAAAATAAATCTCATTTTCTCACATTTCATGAGCGTATCTCAGTCAGGTTATGAACTGTTCAGCTGCCCCATGTACAAGACCGTCTGAACAGTATTATGGGCCCCTGGGTAAACCAGTATGCTGGCGCCCCTACGAAAACCACTCACAAGTCATTTAACATACACGTATTAGCATAGGGCCCCTATATCCATGGGCCTCCAGAGCAAGTGCCAATCGATCCAATGCGTTAAGACGGCCTTGGTCATGCTTCTGATTCTTATGAATTCGATGAGTTAATATATGTACTTTCTTTGGCTATAGTAAATATCCCGTGAGGTGTTAGGTGAGCATGATGACAGAGAGAGATGGCATTTTTAAGTTCGAAAGCTGAGACAGCTCGGACGACTTAAATGTCTCATCGAGATGCTTGGGTACACTCGTAATCGGAGACTGTCTGGGCGGTGCACGTTATCTAGCCTAAGGTAATTCTATGTTTGTCTCACCTGCAATACTTTTATCATACAGTTTATAGATAATTCTGCATCCCGATGCATCTCAGTTTACCTATCTATCTATTTATCTAGCAAAAATCTGTTATATATATATATATATATATATATATATATATATATATATATATATATATATACCATACCCTGTTCAAATTTACCTGTTTATCCCTCTATTTACATCAGTGTGTATACATCTATCTAATCTATCTATCTATCTTAGCATATATATATCTATTTATCTTAGCATATATATATATATATATATATATATATATATATATATATATATATATATATATATATATATATATATAAGAGGAATTGGAGAGCTGAGTTCGAATTCAGTCGAGCCCATTACATTCACTTGGGAAAGCTATGAATCCTCTTCTCCTCACAAAAAAAGCAGCAGAGACTGTGTTCTATAGCCTTGGATGGTAACCGGTCTAGAATAAGAACAACTCTGAATTGGTAAGCTGAGGAGGGCTGTTTTGGGACCTGGTGGCATTTAGTGCATCAGGTCTCTGTATTCGGCGCTTCAAAAAGTGTAGATGTTTCTGCAGAAAAGCTTCACCATCACGTGTGCTGGGGTCGGGTGTTGGTTCCTCGGAACTGAGCTGCTTGATCCTCATACATCGAATACGACGGGAGAGTCGAATATATGTCTATAACAGAAAGAGCATTTACTGGGTAAAAAAAATGTCCCTGGAGATGAAAAATGTATTTATCAAGAGATTCCAAATTGAAGAAAATCGTGTCTACATCCAGGACAGCCTTTAACATCTCAACCTAAAGAGTATCTACTGGGGAAAAGATGGTCACTGGTGATGAAAAAGGGACTTATTAAGAGATTCCAAATTGAAGAAAATAGTGTCTCGATCCAGGACAGCCTTTAACATCTCAACCTAAAGAAAATCTTCTTGGGAAAAAGATGGTCACTGGCAATGAAAAATAGATTTATGAAGAGAATCCAAAAGGAAAAAAAGATGTGTTTAGAAACAGTGCCCCCTAAAAAGAACCGGGTCAAAGTCTTTTAATTTCTCAGCCTGAAGAATATCTATTGAGGTGAAAGATGCACACTGATTACGAAAAATAGATCTGCCACAAAAATGAAAAAACAAAAATAGGTTTCTACATTTCAGCTTTGTATACTGGGATCTATGCCTTCCCTGTGTTTGGTATGTTTCTAAATGTGCCTTTTGATAATTACTAGAATCTAGAAAAATTGTTCCTGTGCGATAATAGTGTGAGCACTTAGTTCAATTTAATGCCGAAATTGGCTACAACTTCAAATCTGGTCAGCGCCCGCTACAACATTTTTTGGCACCAACCACGATGTCTCGCCGATGTAGCTAACTCTACAGTTAGCGCCTTGCAAATGGCAAGGCGTACACATCCAGAAACATGTACCAAGATTCAATAGAAATAATGGATGTTTTTGCTAACGTCACAGAAAAACGAAATAAATAAATATTGCTCAAAATGGCTGATGCTAACCACCAGGAGAGCAAACCATAGTACCATTAAGACAACAGTTCCCGTAAGATCACCAAAGTTAAGCAACGTTGAGCCAGGTCAATACCGAGACGGTTGACCTTTTGGAAGCTTATATCTTTGGATTATGTCGTGGATAATGGCTCAGAATTGTTTATCAGAGGGCACAGTTCCAATGACTGTTGAGGTTGTTTATATACCCTTGGTATAGGTATGAATCCAACACTTTTTGCCCCCAGATATGGGTTAATTAGTATTGGCTTGTATTACTAAATCATCATTATCTCCCCACCGACTCGAAATTTTTTTTTTTTTTTTTGATTTACATCAAGTGCAACGGGATGACAAACTGTAGAAATCTAATCAATCCATCAGTTTTGGATTCTCTTGAAGCAGATTACATTGCGAGTCTAATAACCTGCAAAGGGTTGATAAACCGTAAAAAACGAATCAATCAAATAGGGATTAGCCACACAGACATGTCTTTTGGATTTATTTACATTCTCTGCAGTATAAATGTATAGAAATTAGCTGGCCAAAAAGCGAGGGTTCAATTTATGTATTGATTTTAGTGTAGAATTGATCCCCATCTTTATAACCGGTGTCTTGTTTGATTATCAAGTTCGACTATGGGTTAATTAGTAAGGCTTGTATCAGTAAACCAATATTATCTGAAAAAAAAAATTCTGACAGTCTAAAAATATTTTCTGGCTTTAAATAACCCTCAACGGAAGCCATAAAAACGAATCAACCAATCAAATACTAATTAGCTACAAATGTGTTGTAGATTTATTTACATTCTCTGGGGTATAAATGTACAGAAATTATAGTGTCCAAAAAGTGAGGGTTCACTTTATATATTGATTTAAATGTAGAATTGATCCCCCACTTTATAACCAGTATATTTTCTTGTTTAATTATCAAATTCTGATTAGTTAGAAATAAGCCTTTTCTTCCCCCGGGTATGGGTTAATTTGTAAGGCTTGTATAGCTAAACCAATATTATCTAAAAAAAAATTCTGACAATCTAAAAATATTTTCTGGCTTTACATAATCTGCAAAGGGTTGGTAAGTCTTAGAATCAGTCAACCAATGCAGTGACATGAAGGGAAGGGATCAATTGTTAGTTCTGCTGCTAATAAAGTTCGATCACAATTTCGCGCGAAAATGCATCTTGCAGATTTATAATTCTACCATTTGTGCATGCATTGAATATGGCTGCCATAATCTGGTCTGGACCTTCTGTAATATATTCCGAGACTCTCGAGAAAATCCAAAGAATATTCTGCAATGTTATCAGTCCGAATCTGGCATCTCAACTTCAGTCACTTTCTTACCGCCGTTACGTGGCTTCCCTGTTTTTTTGTTTTGTTTTTTTTTTTTTGTTCTATAAATATTTTAATTAAAATTTTTTTAACGACGTCTACTACTTGTCACATAAAATTATAATCATAATCATTGTAAATATTTTGGGGGTTTCATTTTTAAAATTAATTATTTTATTCACCATTCAATTTCAGCTGCCTCTACATCCACGCCCAACGGTCTCTCTCTCTCTCTCTCTCTCTCGTTCACCTCAGAATTCACAGCCCTCTATCTACGCTCGCTCTCTTTTCTATTTCTCACTTTCAGTGGTCTCTTCCTTTGGGAAACCTATAGAAGCACTACACTCAACCCTAGCTGCAGAAGACGAGGACTGTCCGAGTAGTTTTACACTCGGATTTCTCGTTCCACCCGTGGGAAATAGCGGAAAAATCTCTCTCAATAAAAACAATTACGATAGTCAAGAACATTACTAACAGAACAACCACTTTTTTCACCCCTAAATTACAACTATTTTGCACTCTCTTTTTAACCAGAAATAAAATCTGTTGAACCGTTATTTTCAAGCTTTGGGTTTTTGTTAATTCCACTCACACTACCGCGAATTAGGACTTCATAAGAAATTTGAGGTAATGTGTTATTGTGCTGTAAGGTATACTGTCGTTGGTTGGGTCAGTAAGTGTAGCTAGCTAAGGTTAAGATAAAACAGATTGAAAACCAGCCTTCACTTTCACCGCTTTTAGCCTTGTGCCACCTTTTTGTAGTCTCAAAATAAATATTGCTCTTCTCCTTTGTTCCTCGACCGCATGAATTTAAGTGTAAGAGAAGATAGTTCACACTCCTTGGCTGTTTTTGAACAGGAGTAGAGGTTTATCCTTCGTTTCCTATTTAGGATTGGTTTCGTCGGCCCTTTCTAATGATTACTTCAACTCTTTATTTCTAACTTCTCCTCTTAAAGATTAAAATTTATTCTTACTATTTTTTCCTGAATAGGAGGAGATAGGTTCGCCTATTGCCCGGGTCACACTCTTCCCTGGTCTTTTGAACAGGAGTAGAGGATTATCCCTTGTTTCCTCTATAGGATTGTGTTTCCGGTTCCTTCTAAAGTCTTTATTCATTCTCTTACATCCCCCACCCAATAACTTCTTGTGTCTTATTGGCATTATCGCCTTGCTTGGGGTGAAATTATTTTAAAATTTACACACACACACACACCACACACACACACACACACACACACACACACACACACACACACACACATATATATATATATATATATATATATGTTAATTTTTAAATCATTAGCAGCCAGTCTACTATATATATATATATATATATATATATATATACATTAGCATATTATATATGAATATTAGTATATTATATATATATATATATATATATATATGTATATATATATATATTATATATATATATATATATATATATATATATATATATATATATATATATATATATATATATGTATGTATTATAAACTAACAGATTTAAAATATGATTTTTTTCACTACACAGTAATAACCATGTTTCAAAAGTGGAAGCTAAAAACTTCAAATTTAATTATCTAATTAAATTAAAAACATTAAGTTCCGTTTCATCTTCAAGCGAATATTGGAATAAATTATTTTAAAATTTACTCAGTTTTAAGCGAACAAATAAAATTCATAATTTCCTCTTTCCAAGTACACAGAGAAATCCAATCATTCAGACAGGGGCGGTAGCGTGTTCATTTTTATTAACTATTATTGTAACAATTATGAGTTACGTTCGAAAAAGAGGTTAAGTTTAGGGGGGTAGGGGAGTAGTTTGCAACGAATTCTCACATCAGTAAATTTAAAAATAAGTTATTCCAGTATAATTAAAGATAATTAAATTTGAAGTATTTAACTTCCATTTTTGAAATATGGTTATTACTGTGTAGGGAAAAAAACATATTTTAAATCAGTTAATTTATAATATTTATGCTCTGTAAATTTACATTGAGCACTGTCTTGTAAAATAAAAAAAAAATAATCAATAAGAACACTGGATTATATATCTTCCTGTTCTTCATTTATATATATATATATATATATATATATATATATATATATATATATATATATATATATATATATATATACACCCGTTTCGAAAAATCCTCGAATTTTTGATTTGCCAATAATCAAATCAATCCTGAAGGAAAAAGGTTTTAAAAAAAGAAAAGAGCTAGAAACATGAAAGTCTGTCGAAAAAAAATCGCACAGATGCAGGTTTGAAGCCCAAAGAAAAAAACCCGATACAAGTAAACAACTAACAAAAGAGCTCAATACAACCGTAGAGCAGACCTAGATAAACCTAGGAGCCAGACAAACCTACCTAGGTATGTTTGTCTGGCTCACTAGGTTTTATATATATATATATATATATATATATATATATATATGTGTGTGTGTGTGTGTGTGTGTGTGTGTAAGCAAATATATGGATATAGATCCGGAGAGAGTATGAAGAAAAATATACGGAAAAACTAACAAAAATCCTTATATGCAATTATGCTGTTTTAATGTTAATATAATGTCAACGTCGGACGTTTCGATCTAATAAACCACCTTCAGGACATATTCATAAAATATAACGCTGATCTTATAAAACTTTCAGTTATCTGTTTGGATAAGTCTTGTTCTTATGTACATCGTCTTTGTCATGTTGAATTGATAATGTTAATTATATTTTATGAATATGTCCGGAAGATGTTTTATTTGACCGAAACGTCCGACGTTGACATATTAACATTACTGATGCGGCATTCACCCTGGGCGGATTGAGCCGGCTTCTTCCTGTTATGAGAAGAACATTCTTGGGATAAATTACAGAAGTAGGGTACCCAGGCCTACTCGGATAACGTTCTTGCTTGCCGCGGGATTCCCACAGACGCAGAGACAGGAACGACCAGAAGCCGCCGGTTGCCGATGCAGACGCTCCTTGGATTTTCACCAGAGCCCTTGTTAGCCGGCGTGTGTCAGACCTGTCCGCCTTGGGTGGCCCTACCAGGAACGAAGTTCCGGGCGGCATAGCTCTGACACTACCGTTTACCCCCCAACGACTGTGAGGTAAGGGTTGGACTTTGGGGGCTTACAGTACCAGGTGTTCCCAAGCGGTCCCCCATCTAAGTACTGACCTGGCTCTACGCTGCTTAACTTCGGTGATCGTACGAGAATTAACATATTAACATTGAAACAGCATAATTGCATATAAGGATTTTTTTGTTTGTTTTTTCCGTATATTTTTTCTTCATATATATATATATATATATATATATATATATATATATATATATATATATATATATATAAAAGAAATATGTTGTAGTGGTTCCAACGAGAGAAAAGTATGTATATTAAAAGAAGAGGGTGCCCAAACGTTTTTGGTTGTAATGTGGATTTATTGAGAAAAAATATTATACTTTGTTTTACATAATTTCACGACACGTGTTTCTGGTCTGTCTCTAAACCGTCTTCAGGTGAAAGTGGAGATTTTTACATATTATTAAAAATAATTAATTTTTCTTCATGTTCAATGTGGAATATTCTCGATATGAGACATTCTGTTTGTGTGTTGGCAATCCGAATTTTCTTTCTAGAAATAATATGTAAAAATCTCCACTTTCACCTGAAGACGGTTTGAGACCAG
The DNA here is from genome assembly GCA_903632075.3 of Acanthosepion pharaonis. NCBI lineage: Eukaryota > Metazoa > Mollusca > Cephalopoda > Sepiida > Sepiidae > Acanthosepion > Acanthosepion pharaonis. The sequence goes on from CAHIKZ030000095.1 coordinate 182,597, forward strand.
ACCAGAAACACGTGTCGTGAAATTATGTAAAACAAAGTATAATATTTTTTCAATAAATCCACATTACAACCAAAACGTTTGCGGCACCCCCCCTTCTTTTTTTTTATATATATATATATATATATATATATATATATATATATATATATATATATATATATATATATTATTAGCCATTCTAATATATATATATATATCGTTTCATCGTTTTACAGTTGAACTACCTAGATACAAACACAAGTAGTCTCTTTTCTCATCTTTGGAATTCTCTTTCGGTTTATGTCTTCCCTGCCGCCTACGATCTTCAAATATTTAAATGCAAAATCAATCATCAGCTTCCGATTTCAGGATTTCTTTTATTTCCCTTCCTTCACACTAACGTCTTCTCATTCTCTTTCACTCTCAGTATGCAAATACGTCTTAGTGGCATTATCGCCTTCATTTCAGTTATGTGCCAATGTGTGATACACGCTTAGGCGAACCTGTATCTTTCGATACAAGACTCACGAAGCAGATTTTTCGCGCAGTAGATTGCCATTTCTTTCTGCGGTAGACTAGTTACCATCCAAGGCTAGAGAACCCGGTTTGTACGGCTATTTACCCATACCTGTGGGGAGAAGAAAAGGATTCATACCTTTCCCAAGGGTATTAGCAGGTAAGTAAATGTAATGGATTCGACTGGAATTGGAACTCGGCTCTCCGATTCCTCAATCCAAGCCGCTATCCATTACTCCACAGTTGGGTTGAAATGCTTAATCCTTTCTGCAGCTCCGTGGTAAATTCTTAAAGCTTCTGCAGGTTTACCACAACGGCTTCGGTTGCAATATACAAATACTGGAATCAAACCAACACAGTGATTCGCAAACAGCATCTATCTGTCTTTCAGGAAATGCATTAGCAAGTTCCACTCGAACATCATCTTCCTACGAGCCACTAATTTGTGGAGCCGACTCCCAAACTTTTCTGTTCTTCCAACCACTGCAATAACCGCTTTAATTCTAGGATTATCTCTTATTATTCCCACATATCCTCACAAATTGTGCCTCTCGCCTCTCTTAATCTTGCCGCTCACGAAACAATGTCATTCAGTAATACTCTACCGCGAGTGGCTCTTAGGCCTTAGTGAATATTTTAACAAAAAAAAAAAAAGGTGGCATTGGGAAGATTAAGTTAAGTTATATGCCGAAGGAATATTACCTGTTTTCGTGTAGGTTAATGTTTGCCAAACGGGAAAGAGACGTGATTTGCAGCGGAGGAATTTCCAAAGGAATGTCCAAGAAGATTGGTAAGCCGAGGAATTGGATATTTAATTGCTGCCGTATGTCTGAGATGTAAGTGAAACTTGGCGAAAAGTAAGGTTTTAAGGAGGCATCAGACTTCCCTCGGGTCGGGGCGGGGTTTCAAATATAGTTCGAACGAATTTAGACAAGGGAGGATTTGGTAAGTTATTTCAGACACACACACACGTATACACACAAATACACACACATACATAAACGCACACATATACATACACACATATACGTACAATCACATACATGCACACATATATACATATATTCTCACACATACATACACACACATACATATATATATATATATATACACACATATACATAAATAGATACATATACATACACAAACATATATACATACATGCACACATATACATACACAAACACTCACACACACATATATATGCATACATATATATTTGATGCGTTATTTGACATGCATTAATGAAAACATGCTGCCAAAATATACGCAATATATATATATATATATATATATGTGTGTGTGTGTGTGTGTGAAAAAATAATTTAGACAAGAGAGAGATTGACATAAACAATGTGTTGCAAAAATAACTGCGATGAGAATTATTGTTTTGTAAATGAATAGGCACCTGTCTCCCAGGGAAAAAATTTAAAATATAATATATATATATATATATATATATATATATATATATATATATATATGTGTGTGTGTGTGTGTGTGTGTGTGTGTGTGTGTGTGTGTGTGTGTGTGTGTGTGTGAAAATAATTTAGACAAGTTTTGTCTACTTTGTTTCAATAGGATCCTCTCCGTAATTACGGACAAGTTTCTGGGTATCTTTATTAAAGGAAAAATCATGAACACAACAATTTTTTTAGCAAAAGCAAGACACTGATGATGGCATTGTGCTAATGTCGAAAGAACTCGTAACATATGAATATGCAACAATATGGTAATTTTTTTTCTTCCTTTAATAAGGTTACTAAGAAACTCGCCCGTAAATATGACAGGATTCTTTTAAGAAGAAGTAAACAAAACCTGTCTAAATTAATTAATGAGACATGCTTTAATGAAAATATTCTTCTAATTATATATATATATATATATATATATATATATATTCGGCCGGTAGATGAAAATTAATAAATAAATGGAGCTTTTACTTAAATATGAGTATCCACTAAAAATAAGGTTTAAAGTGACAAAAATCTGTCATGTTTATCAATAAAAATTCATTACTTCTTTACAAAATTACTTTGTTTACGTTTGAATTCGATACTGAGATGATATGATAATTTCTGGCGATCTATGACAAGAAGGGTTTCGCTTAAAGGTTCTGTTCAGACTCTACTTGATCGGCAAAGTTTCTTCATAGCCGAGTCGCTTAGGACACATCGGATCTAATGGCAAACAAACAGGAAAATCCTCAATGCACCTTTCAAAAAATCGAAAAAAGAATAAACACCAACCTTTTCGAATACCGCATTTCCAAACATTAAATGGATTCTTCTGGAGTGATAGATTTGATATTGGTGTTTATTATATTCTAAAATTATATATATATATATATATATATATATATATATATATATATATATATATATATATATATACATATTCATAAAAAATATATATATACATATTACATCCTAAAAATATATATATATATATATATATATATATATATATATATATATATATATATATATAAGTTATAAAGAACTTGGTAAACCGAATTGGTAAATCCAAGGAGGATGAAACCTGAGAGCTCAATGTGAAGAACAGAGCTAATATTTAAAGAAAAACAGACCATTTTAAGGTACCATTACAATTGTAATGGTACCTTAAAGTGGTCTGTTTTTCATTATATATATATATATATATATATATATATATATATATATATATATATATGTCAGTGTTTCAATCGGAAAGACACGTGGCTTCCAGGGCAATTTAAATTTTAATCAATTTCCTTTCCCCACCGAGCAAGGCCATAAGAGACATTGAGACTATCCGGAGAGAAAGAGAATGAAAAAGACTTTGGAGGAAACCGGAGACCCCTTCGTAAACAGGAAACAAGGGATAAACCTCTACTCCTGTTCAAAAGGCCAAAGAGGAGGGTGAACTGGGGGCAAGCGAACCTATCTATCCCTACTGAAAGAAAACATAAATCTATTCGAAATAACATTTCAGAGCTTAGGTGGAGACGTTAGAAGTATAGAGATGAAGTAGACTTTAGAAGGAACCGGAAACCCAATCCTAAACAGGAAAACAAGGGATAAACCTCTACTCCTATACAAAAAACCTATCTACTCCTACTGAAAGAGAACATAAATCTATTCGAAATAAAATTTCAGAGTTCAGGCGGTGACCTTAGAAGTAAAGAGTTGAATTAGACTTTAGAAGGAACCGGAAACCCAATCCTAAAGAAGAAACAAGGGATAAACCTCTAATCCTATTCAAAAAACCTATCTACTCCTACTGAAGGAAGAAAATAAATAAATAACATTCCAGAGTTTAGGTGGAGATTTTAGAAGTATAGAGTTGAAATAGACTTTAAAAGGAACCGGAAACCCAATCCTAAACAGGAAACAAGGGATAAACCTCTACTCCTATTAAAAAAACCTATCTACTCCTACTGATGAAAGAAAATAAATAATATTTCAGTGATTAATCTGAGACGTTAGAAGTATAGAGTTGTAGTAGACTTTAGCAGGAACCGGAAACGCAATCCTAAACAGGAAACAATGGATAAACCTTTACTTTTATTCAAAAGATTTTAAAAAGACCCGGGAAAAATAATCCTGAATATGAATTAAAGGATAAGCCTCTTCTGCCATTCAAAAAAAACCCAAAAAAAACCTATCTACTCCAACTGAATTAAGTAAATACGTAAATAACATTTCAGAGTTTAGTCGAAGACTTTAGAAGTATAGAATTGAAGTAGACTTTAGAAAGAAGTAGAAACCTAATCCTAAACGGGAAAACAAGGAATAGACCACTACTTCTGTTTTAATGATCGGGACCCAGACAAAGCTAAGTGGAAGAATTTTGGCTACGGAATTAATTTCAATCGTAAATTGATAAATATAATAATGAAAAAAAAAACAAATTGTCGGGTGTCATATCAAAATGGTGTCGTAATTGAGGAAGTGTAAAATCTGCAGGGAAGCCATGTGACCCTTAAATCTGAGAAACACTGATGATTATATCTGAATACCAATGTGCATGCAATGTAAGAAAAAAAAACACAGGTGCAAATAAAGAAAAACACAAGAGATGTATCAAAATTCATATTTGTAATTTTAAACTTTTTTTTTTTTTTTTCCAAGAAACAATGAAGTGTTTCAGTAACAATTTTCTCTTCGGTCTTCTTTCTTATTTTGCTTCTCATAATAATACCAGTTGCCGTAAAATTAGTAGTTGTGGATGTCAAAGTGTCAAACAGAAATTCTTTTGTAGTTGCTTATCAGTTTTTGATGTTAGTTGCTTTCTTTTTTTTTTCTTTTTAGTTAGTGAGATTTTTTTTCTTCTTATATACGATTTAAAATCTTAATACCTTTCTTAAATATATATTTTTTTGTTTCTTAATTATTTTTCCATTAACATCTCTGTTCTTGTTGGGTGTCGGGGTTTGTTTTTTTTTTTTTAATTTATTTTTTTTAATTAATTAATTTCTATTTTGGAGACATTTTTTTTTTCAATTTTTTTTTTTTCCAAAAACATGAGTTCGACTAAATATCAGTTATTTTCTCATAAATTCTACGTTTTTCACATTTTTTTTTAAATTATATATTTAAGAATTATCTGTTAAATTATCAATAATTCATATATTTTTTTTTACATTTTTTGTCTTTTCTTTATTGTTTTTTTTTTTGAAGCGGTTCGAATATTAACGGGAATAATTTTAACCTTTATATTTCAACATTTTTATTGTATCTTTCCGTTCTTCGCATTTCTTGCAAAATTTGATATAACAAGAACTTCCGGCTGTAGTCGCAGTTTTCAGTACGTCTTACATCACAGTACTCAGCTTTGTTTCGTGTCTGTGACATGGTCGCTACGTCCGAGACGTAACATTGAAACCGCACGTTTGTCCTCGTCGGTAATTTTATCACTCCTGCCCAATCGTAACATGGAAACAGCCCGCTTATCCGCACTGAATTTTTCGTCACTACGTCCGAGGCGTAACATGGAAACCGCTCGTTTCGACTCTTCCGTTTCAGGACCGCTACGCCCGAGACGTAACATAGATACAGCTCGTTTCGATTCATCCGGCTCGGGCCCGCTACGTCCAAGACGTAACATGGAAACCGCCCGTTTAGACTCATCTGATTCAGGATCTCTACGCCCAAGACGTAGCATAGAAACGGCTCTTTTTTCAGCATCGGCTCCCTGGTTTCTACGTCCTAAACGTAGCATAGAGACCGCTCGTTTATCAGCTACTGAGCCGCTGCGCCCGAGGCGAAGCATCGACACGGCTCTCTTGTCTGCTTCTTCTTCAGCGCTACGACCGAGACGTAGCATTGACACTGCGCGCTTTTCCTCGTCGGATCCACTGCGCCCGAGACGTAACATTGAAACTGCACGTTTTTCTGCATCAGAGACTGGGGAGTTTCTTCCAAGTCGTAACATCGACACTGCTCTCTTCTGACTCTCAGGGCCGCTACGTCCGAGACGTAACATGGAGACAGCTCTTTTTTGGTCGCCTTCTCCACTGCGGCCGAGACGTAGCATGGACACAGCTCGTTTCTGCTCTTCGCTACCGCTACGTCCAAGACGCAACATCGCTAGGGCACGCTTCTGTTCCTCACTTGGCATACTTTCTTCGTCCAGTCCGCTACGCCCGAGGCGCAACATCGAGACGGCACGCTTTTCTCCTGATCTTCCCAGACGCAACATAGCCAGAGCACGTTTGGAATCTTCGACGTTGTCACTACGTCCTAGACGTAGCATGGACACAGCTCGTTTATCACCACCGTTTCTACCCATGCGTAGCATGCCGAGAGCTCTTTTGCCCATGCGTAACATGTTTACCTGTCTCCCCATGCGTAGCATTCTGACGTCTTTCTTCTCGATGTCGTCAAACCTTAGGCAATTCCCGCTTTCGTCGTAGGCTTCACAATCAATGCCGGCTATTTCATCCTTGCCATAACGAGGCAGCGGAGGTTGGCGCTCAAACATTTCAGAGCTCACTGAGTCGCTAGCGTTTTCATCCTCATGGTCAACGCCTCCATCTTCGCTGGTCACTTCGTTACTAAGATCTTCGTAATCAGGACCTTTCCCGTAGCGGGGTAGAGGTGCATGACGAATTTCAGCTGATCGCTTCTGAAGATATCCCAAACGAGGTACAGGCGCCTGTTGGGGCAAAAGGTCGTCATCTTCGAAATAAGACCTTCTCAGGAGCTGGGAGACTTGAGAGGGAGAATCGGGTGTATAGGTATCGGTTAATAGACCTTCTTCTTTACCGTATCGGGGCAAGGGCGCCTGTCGATTGAATTGCTGTTCTTGACGGCCCAGGATTGTAGCCACCATCGTCTTGAGATCATCGTAAGGAGCACGCTTTCCTAAGCGCAGCATCTGCACTCCACGACCCAATCTCAGCATTCCCACCGCTCGTCTTTCGCGAAGCGAGGGCGTGGCACCGGCCTCAATAGCGTTGTTGTTATTGTTGTCGCTTTCATTGCCCTCACAAGCTCCTGTGAAAATATAAAGAAAAGGTATGTTATAATAAACAATATTAAAAAATAGCAGCATAACACAAAAAAAAGCAAACAATATTTTTTTTTTAACGTCGGATACTTTCAAGACGATTATGAGTCTCCACAACTTCCTCTCTTTTTGTTGTGGTAGGATCCACCTAATTTGCATAATGGAGTACCGACTATATAAATATGGTTGGTACCGGGAAGAGAGGGAGGAATCAAGAGATTCAACCAGAGACTCTGTCCGACTGCGACTAAGTCAACACATTCTCCAGGAACGGTCTTCCCAAGAATATACAAAAGACTATATGTAAATATTGTGTACACTTTCTTGCTTCAATACATTTTGTTCTAAGTACATTTTGTGTTGCATTATTATTCCATGCATTAGTCAAGTTTCAACACTTTTCTACCTGAATTTACGAAATTTAAACACGGAATCTTTTCCACGTGTTTTTTCTTGTTATGACAACTTTTCGGTCGTTGATCCCTCTTTTTAACTATTCCACGCTAAGCAAGGTGATAAAGCCACTAAGCCGCAAGAGGTTACTGAGTGTGATAGAACACGAGAATAACATTATTGGAGAGAAAGGAGACTAAAAGAACAGGATTTAAGGAGAGGAACGAGGATGGTTGGCATTGCATTTAACATTTTTTAAGTCCAATGTTGATAGAAGAGCAAGAAGCTGGAGGCGATTTCCACAAACCGGAAGGGCGAAAGAAAAAACCGGAAACAGATGCGTTACTCTTATATCTTAGAATTTTAAGAGTGACATGAAGAGATCTAGTTGTCCTTAATTTAACGAATTTTACGTACGAAAGAGGAAAACTTATCAAAACAATTTGCATGAAAGTAATCATGAAAAATGCAACCTTACGGCAGTGGGAAAGCGATCAAAGTCAAGATGACACATCCGGACAGATAGCATTGCAGATCCTTCTTTGGGTTTTATCAGGAATCTCTAAATACGTAATAGAAGCACATTGTGGCAGTAGAATTTAATGCATGGACAAAAAGAAAACCAATAGTTCTCAACAGGAGTCCGTAGGGAATCCGAGGGTCCATGTAATATAACTGAGCTTTAAAGAGTCCATTTTAAAATGGTTCTATTATGAGTCATTTTACTAGTGTATCAGGTCATTCCATAAGTTCTGTCCGAATTTTAACTTTTTGTTAAAATGAACGAAATTTAAAGAGTATTTTATAATGTCTAATGGAGCTGAACATTATTTTTATGTTTAGATGCATTTAAACTGATCAAATTTTATTTCAGAGAACAATAAAATTAAATTTTGTTTGATTAAAACCCTGCTAACATGGAAGTACCCAAGAATCATTTGAGGCACATAATGCTTTATGAGTTCAAAAAAGGAAACTCAGCAGCCGAAGCGGCTAGAAACATTCCCTCAGTTTATGGAAAGGAATGTGTTAAGGAAAGATCTTGCAGAAGATGGTTTGCAAAATTCAGAGGTGGAGATTTCACCCTTGAAGATGAAGATCGAACCGGACGTCCAGTTGAGTTTGATGAAAAGCTTCTTGAAGCGGACCTTGAAGAAAATCCTGCTTTATCAGTTGAGGAATTGGCAGTGGTTCTCAGTTCAAACCATACAAGTGTTTATCGTCATCTTCAACAACTTGGAAAAGTTCCTAAACTTGGAAAATGGGTGCCTCATGAATTGTCTGAAAACAACCTCAAATCACGAGTTGACATCTGCTCTTCTCTCCATTCTCGCCAACTTGTTTCACCTTTTTTGGATAGACTTGTGACTGGCCACGAAAAATGGATCTTTTATCGAAATGTTAAGCGTCGTAGACAGTGGCTTGGTAAAGGGGAAGGACCCTAGCCACAGCCGAGAAGGGAACTTCATGGGCAAAAGGTTCTTCAAAATCGCCAAGGAATAATCCACTTTGAATTCTTACCACCTAATTCAACAATTAATGTTCAAATATACTGTCAGCAATTAGAGCGTTTGAACCAAGCTTTGAGGGAAAAAAAAGACCTGCTCTAGTGAATCGAAAAGAGGTGATGTTTCATCAGGACAATGCGCGACCCCACACAGCAAGAATCACGTCACAAAAGATCGAAGAACTTGGTTGGGAGAAAATTCCTCATCCACCTTATTCTCCTGATCGTGCTCCTTCAGACTACCATTTGTTTTGTAGCTTACAGAATCATTTGGAAGAAACAGCTTTTGTAACGCAGGAAGAGGTTAAAAATGACATTTGTGAGTTCTTCGAATCAAAGCCAAAAGAATTTTACAGTAATGGAATTAGTAAGCTTGTTAATAGATGGAAGGAAGTCATAGATAATCAGGGAAAATACACTGTTGATTGAATCTGTAATTAAATGTAACATTTGGCCACTTGTTCTCTTTATTCAAAATTCGGACAGAACTTATGGAATGACCTTACATAAATGTTCCATTGAATTTAGTAGTTAAATACAAGTCTATTTTCAGTAAACTAGTTTTACTTCAAAGTAAAGCATATATATTTGTTATTTCTATTATACAATTCCTAAAATTATCTATTAGTAAATTTTTTTTTCATTATGTTATAAATATTTGTATGTGATATTCCAAATGGACAGAGAGGCTTGTACGTCGATTGTATTCCTATGGCGTCACTCGCCAAATAAAGTTTTTTTGCTATGAATTTATTCGGTGGCTTACCACTCAGGTTTTTCTATTCATAATGGTTGCCGGATTAACATGTTTGTTTTGGCCTGGGAGACGATGGAGAGGAATTGAAAGACTAATGTAAATGGAGAGCAAAGCACTGAGATATGAACAAAGTGAGATAGATAGATAGATAGATAGATAGATAGATAGATAGATAGATACGAACAGACACAAATAGATAGATAGATAGATAGATAGATAGATAGATAGATAGATAGATAGATAGATAGATAGATACGAACAGACACAAATAGATAGATAGATAGATATATAGATACGAACAGACACAGATAGATAGATAGATAGATAGATAGATAGATAGATAGATATGAACAGACTGAGATAGATAGATAGATAGATAGATAGATAGATAGATAGATAGATAGAACAGACTGAGATAGATAGATAGATAGATAGATAGATAGATAGATAGATAGATAGATAGATAGATAGATACGAACAGACACAAATAAATAGATAGATAGATAGATAGAAACACATTGAAATAGATAGATAGATAATGAACAGACTGAGATAGATACGAACTGACACAAATAAATAGATAGATAGATAGATAGATAGATAGATAGATAGAAACACATTGAGATAGATAGATAGATAGATAGATAGATAGATAGATAGATAGATAGATACGAACAGACACAAATAGATAGATAGATAGATAGATACGAACAGACACAAATAGATAGATAGATAGATAGATAGATATGAACAGACTGAGATAGATAGATAGATAGATAGATAGATAGATAGATAGATAGATAGATACGAACAGACACAAATAAATAGATAGATAGATAGATAGATAGATAGAAACACATTGAAATAGATAGATAGATAGATAGATACTGAAATATACTGAGACAGAGATGAATGACACAAATAGATAGATAGATAGATAGATAGATAGATAGATAGATAGATAGATAGATAGATAGAAACACATTGAGATAGATAGATAGATAGATAGATAGAAACACATTGAGATAGATAGATAGATAGATAGATAGATAGATAGATAGATAGATAGATAGATAGATAGATAGATAGATAGACTGAGATAGATAGATAGATAGATAGATAGATAGATAGATAGATAGATAGATAGATAAAGAGAGAGAGAGAGAGATATGAATGCATTTAAATTATCGCATCAAAACAAATGCATATACGTGCTGATCGAACCCAATCGATAAGCAGAGAGATCGATCCTGGCGAATCAAAAGGATGAATCTATTGCTTTCTGATTAAATGAACAATTGCATTTGTCTACGAAGGCGACAAAAACCACACGTTGTTATATTCTTGTCTGATTAAATATTTCATCGGTCCTGGGACCTGCTTGCCGACAAAACTATTTACTAGATCAATATTTATCGATATAAGATGGATCTCCACCCAAACCCCACATGACCTATCACCAAATATGTTTATGCAAACATTGTCCGTGATTGATTAGCAGTTCAGGAATTTTCCTTGGATGGAGGTTAATTATTGACCGTCAAAAATAAATTATTTAATAAATAATTACAGAAATAAATAAATAAATTAGATAAATAAATAAATAAATAAATAAAGAAGGATGACCAATTTGATTAGTCTGGGATAAAAACATGGCTGTGTAGCAGTGCAACTTAAAAGAAACTCAACTTTTCACAGAGTAAGAAGTAAGACTAAATCAAACTGACCAATTTCGGGGGCACTCAACTCCGATATACGTAGATAGGCTGAAATGTTCATAGGCTGACTATGAAGGAGTGATGCTAGAGCTGTTTGATCTTACATGCATTCATTTCAACTCTTCTTATTAATAACTGCATTGTTTCTTTTCAGGTACGGGGTTCGGCTGAAAAGTTCATAGGCTGACTATGAAGGAATGATGCTAGAACTGTGAAATCTTACATGCATCAATTTCAAATCTTCTTATTAATAACTGCATTGTTTCTTTGCAGGTACGAGTGTGGGCTGAAAGGGTCATAGGCTGACTATGAAGGAGTGATGCTAGCGTTTTGACATCTTACATGCATTAATCTGAACCCTTCTTATTAATAACTACATTGTATCTTTCAAGATACGGGGGGTGCTGAAAAGCTCATACGCTTACTATAAAGGAGTGACGCTAGAGCTGTGAACTCTTGGCTGCATTAATTTTAATTTTTCTTATTCATAACTGCATTGTTTCTTTTCAGGTACGAGAGTGGCTGAAATATTCATAGGCTGACTATGAAGGAGTGATTGCTGGAGCTGGGAAATCTAACATGGATTGATTCCAAATCTTCGTATTCACAACTACATTGTTTCTTCTGAGAATAGTATATGTGTGCGTGTTTGTCTTTACATCCATTCATTCGTTCACATTTTCCTCGAAAGAAAACAATTTCTGAGTATTTAATGGATTTTGTCTTTTTTAGTGGATAACGCATTTAAGTAGACCATTCATTTATTTATATCCCGACCAGCGTATACGAAGAATATATATATATATATATATATATATATATATATATATATATATATATATATATGTGTGTGTGTGTGTGTGTATTTGGTCAGCAAATTCTTTTTTAGATAGGTCTGATTGAATAAATTACAAATAATAAGAATACTTTTGTTGTTTATGATAGTACATTCATATCCACGTATATTTTTACGTATATTAAATATATATTATATATATATTATGTATATATATATATATATATATATATATATATATATATATATATATATATAATATATATATATATATATATATATATATATATATATATTATATATATATGTATATTACGAAAAAAAAAATATACAGAAAAAAACAAACAAAAAAATCCTTATATGCAATTATGCTGTTTTAATGTTAATATAATGTCAACGTCGGACGTTTCAGTCTAATAAACCATCTTCAGGACATATTCATAAAATATAATTAACGTTTTCAATTCAACATGACAAAGACGATGTACATAAGAACAAAACTTATCCAAACAGATGACTGATAGTTTTATAAGATCAGCGTTCCTTTTAAACATGGTCACGTTGTCGTCACGTGGGCAACGCTGTGAAAACATATTCCTAAAATTTGAGTATTTTGAATGAAAAATGAAAAATGAGAAGAATTCTATTTTGATCTAAAATTTATATGTAAGCTTGTCGAGCATTAATCTCGCTAGAAAAGGGGAAATACTGAAGAAGCCAGGTCTAGTATTCACCGTGCGAAGTTTATAAGAAGTAAATTCGACCTTGCCAACCGAACGATCCTTTGTGGCCGAATAGTTAGGCACGTCAAGCTAAATGACGGTTCCGTATAGGATGCAGGTTCGAATCCTGTCAATGGACGAATATTTTCTATGAAAATTTCTCGGACATTCAGGCCGGTAAATGTTATTTAATACTGTTTATTATAAACAGAGAATTTACTTAAATACTTGTATCTATAAAAAAGAATGTTAAACATAAAAATGTCTTTAATATATATTATGTATATATATATTATGCATAATAATAGATATGAACAGGAAAGGATCTTTTGAACTTATTCAATCAGAAATACCTAAAGGCGAATTTCCTGCCTATATATATCTATTTATCGCCAAAAACATTTCCACAGATATATATATATATATATATATAAAGTGAGAAATATTTAAGAGAGATTTATATATATAAAATTATTTCGTCTTCAAGTTTTAACTTTAAAGGAAAACCTGATGATGGAGACATGGATCTTCGAAAGTACTTGCTCAATTTTGGCAACAATTTTATAAATGTGGATCACATCATTCAAAGAGACTGTTTTTCATGGAAAAAACTTAAACATTTCTTACTTAAGGTTACTAATTTTAAAATCTGAAAGTTTATCTAGACAAAAAGTTATTATCCAAACATTATATTGAGAAATTGACATTTTTCATAAAATGAGGCGTTTTACACTTGATCAAAATTATATGACCAGAGACAAAAATTCTACGAAATTGTACGAAAGATGTACGAAAACATTCAACAACCAAATGTAATAATGAGTTCTATCTCCACTGGTTTTGATGACTTCAAAAATTCTTTGGGACATGCTAGAAATTAGTGTTTCCATTAAGCTGCGAGAAATATTGCTCCAGTTTCTGAAGATAGCTTCACGAAGTTCATTTTTTGTGGAATATTGTTTACCATTTCGATAAGCATCTCTTGCCATCCATCCCCAAACATTTCCAGTTAGGGTTCAAGTCCGGTGAGCATGCAGGATGTCTCAAGAGAGAAAACGCCTCCCTTAATGAATAAATTTATCAGATTATAACTTTTTGTCTACATAATCTTTTAGATTATAGAATTAGTAACCTTAAGTAAGAAAAAGTTTATAATGTATCCATGACAAACTGTCTCTTATAAAAAAATTTCAAGCGGTCTTAAATTTTAGATCAAGAGTGTATATATATATATATATTCATTTTAAGACATTTTTATGTTCATACATTCTTTTTATAGATACAAATATTTAAGTAAATGCTATGTTTTTAATAAACAGTATTAACAACATTTCTCGGCCTGAATATCCGAGAAATTTTCATATTCGTCCTCCGACAGGAATCGAACCTGTATCCTATACGGAAAAGTCATATAGCCTGACGTGCCTTTAACCGATTGGGCCACAGAGGAGCGTTCGGGTAGCAAGGTCGATTTTACTGTATTTAAACTACAATCTTCCATGATTCTCTCGCGTACATTCATATCTGCTCATGGCGTATACAAATGACGTCACACATTATGAAATGGACAAAGTCCGGCAATTATTTTAAGATATACGGAAAAAACAAACAAAAATCATAATATGCGATTATGCTGTTTTACTGTTAATATAATATCAACGTCGGACGTTTCGGTCTAATAGACCATCTTCAGGACATATTCATAAAACATAATTAACATAGACCATATTCAATTCAACATGAAAAAGACGATGGACATAAGAGCAAGACCAATCCAAACAGAAATATGAAGCAGGCATAATATCTATCTCACGCACGGTGAACACTAGACCTGGCTTCTTTAATATTTCCCCTTTTCTAGCAAGATTAATGCTCGACAAAGGTACATATAAGTTTTAGATCAAAATAAAATTACTTTCCTTTTTCATTCAAAATACTCAAATTTTAGGAATACGTTTTCACAACATCGCCCACGTGATCATATTTAAACGGAACGCTGATCTTATAAAAGATTTCAGTTATCTGTTTGGATTGGTGTTTTATGTCCATCGTCTTTTTCATGTTGAATTGTATATGGTCTATGTTAATTATGTTTTATTAATATGTCCTGAAGATGGTCTATTAGAAAGAAACGTCCGACGTTGACATTAAACATTAAAACAGCATAATCGTCATATTAGGATTTTTGTTTGTTTTTTCAGTATATTTTCATCATACTGTCGGATCTATATCCATATATTTGCTTATATATATATATATATATATATATATATATATATATATATATATATATATATATAATCAGAATGCGAGCTTTCTATATATCAATCTAAATAGAGTCTACTGTGGAAAAAATGGTCACTGGAGATGAAAAATAGATTTATTACGAGAATCCAAAATGAATAAATAAAATCGTGTCTAGCTCCAAGACAGCTTTCAACATCGTAACCAAAAGAGAATCTATTTGGGAAAAAGATGGCCACTGGCGATGAAAAATGGATTTATGAGAATCCAAAAGGAAGGAAATCGTGCCTCGATCCAGGACAGCCTTCAATATCTCCAGCTAAAGAGAATCTACCGGGGAAAAAATGGTCACTGGCGATGAATAATGGATCCATTTTAAGAATCCAAAAGGAAGAAAATAGTGTCAAGATCCAAGACAGCCTTCAACATCTCAACCTAAAGAGAATCTATTGGGGAAAAAGATGGTCACTGGCGATGAAAAATAGATTTATTATGAGAATCCAAAAAGAATAAAATATTGTCTACATCCAAGACAACCTTCGATATCTCAACCTAAATGAATCTACTGGGGAGAATAGATGGTCACTGTTAATGTATTATGGATTTATTACGAGTTCAAGGGGAGAATTTTTTAAAGGAAAACCGATTTCTGTCTTTTTTTATTTACTAAAAAAAGATAAAAGAGTATAAACGGTTATCGCTCTGGATACAGTAAGGAGGTAATGATGAAACAAATGATTTTCGATTTTCCTGTTCTTCTCTTTTCGCGGGGTGAGGGTTAGATTGAGGACAATTTCAGGTTACCGAATATGTCTTCTTTTGACTCATTTAAAGTGGAAATGATTGGTCAAATGTGGAATAATCAATATAATATATATATATATATATATATATATATATATATATATATATGATAATTTTTCTCAGAGTTAACCTGTAGAAATACAAATGTATAAGTTTGAGAAAAAACACAAATGGAAACTGTATTATTAGCCGATGCGTTTTGTCCTGTGTAGACTTTGTCAAGAGAAAAAATCATTTCGTTTTTTCCTTGAAATACGTCCACATTGGACGAAACGCGCCGGTTAATAATAGAATTTTCCTATTGTCTTTTACCGTTTATACATACATAAATACATACACACACACACACACACATATATATATATATATATATATATATATATATATATATATATATAAAGCCAGATAGGAACAGACTGACATAGATAGAGAGATAGATAGATAGATAGAAAGAAAGAAAAAGAAAGGTAGATAGATAGATAGATAGATAGATAGATAGATAGATAGATAGATATGAACAGACTGAGATAGCTAGCTAGATAGAGAGATAAACAGACAGACAGAAACTGAGATAGATAGATAGATAGATAGATAGATAGATAGATAGATAGATAGATAGATAGATAATGAATGCACTGAGATCAATTTACACAGTTTAGGTGAAATATATCCAGTAAAGACAAATGAACGCCGGAAGTTAATAAAACTGCCCTTCCTTGTTGCTGAATGCTCGTTCAGACAGAAGTCCTAAATCGATTTACACAGAGAAGTGGCCATCTTGACCCGTGGTTAGTTAATAGATTCTGATTACCCATGGCCGAATTATATACTTCGATTACTGTTGATTGAGTTGGATGGAGAATGAGAGCAACCATATAATGGACACATTCATCAGCTTATACTTGCTCTAAGTTGTTCCATTTTCAGTGTATATATATATATATATATACAATGCGTAAAAAATATTGACATTTTTTAAAATGTGAATATCTGAGTAACTACATACCCCCAGATAAATGAAATTAGACTGACCTCCTGTTGGCCAATAAAAGATTTATTTCGCAAATTTCATGCATATATATATATATATATATATATATATATATATATATATATATATATATATAAAAGATAAACAGAAAACAGTTGATGGAACCAACGGACAATTGTTAATATCTAAAAACTATTATGCAAATAAAGTCTCGAAGAAAAAAGACAATATTGAAAAAGAGAAAGAAAATATGCCTAAAGGCAAACCTACTCACTCAATAAAATAAAGTGCTCGAGGCTTAGATTTCATAGACAGAGCAAAACAAACGCTTAACAAATCTAAATCCTTTGAAAGTATGGCTCTTGCCGTAAAGCGAATGTCACATGATATTCAGATGAAAGAATGAATATATATATATATATATATATATATATATATATATATATATATATATATATATATACAGTGCGACAAAAAATATTGATTTCGTTTAAAATGTGAATATCTGAGTAACTACTTGCCCCAGCTAAATGAAATTAGACTGACCTCCTGTTGGCCAATAAAAGATTTATTTCGCAAAATTTAAACAAGATATTCAAAGCGATGTCGATTTTATAATGGATTTCACAAAGATTCACATATGTTCAATATGCTCTCCTCATGGGACACGACACACATCAAGTTCCTGTAGGCTCTTGGGAAGAGGGAGCTATAGGCATGTCCTTTCACACAGCTCCATAGAAAAAATCAGAAGGGGTAAAGTCAGCTTAACGTGGTGGCCATTTCAGCGGCACATTGTCATTATCACTGGCACGCCTGAACTATCTTCCTGGTATATACGCATTGAGATAAGTATGTACAGTCAATTTATTTATTCGGTTGTCCAGCTCCTGTCAAACACGCTGTAGCATGTGTTGCGTAACATTCTCCAGTGCCTCGGCGATTCTCTGCACATAGCCCCATAGAAAAAGATCACACGGTATCAAATCAGGTGAACATGGTGGCTATTTCAACAGCACATTGTCATTATTACTGGAACGCCTGATCCAGTCAATTTAGTTAGTCGGTAGTCCAGCACCTGTCAACCACGCTGTAGCATGTCTTACGTAACATTCTCCAGCGTCTCAGTGATTCTCTGCTTAAGTTCCACGAGGTTTCTATGAAGAGGTGGGATATAGACCTTTCCTATCACCTAGCAGGATAGAAGAAAATCACAAGGCGTCAAGCTAGGTGAACGTGCTGGCCATTTCAAAAGCATATTGTCATTATCACCGGCACGACTCGATCCATCTTCCTGAGAAATAGCGATGTTATACGACTACAAAATGAAATCCAATTTTTTTGGTAGGGGGGAGGTGCTGGACACTCTGTGTATTATTTTTCAATCCTTATATTTGTGGATACTCGTATTTGAAATATACGCCCTTTTTTAGTTTTACTTTAAACTGTGTATTACATAAATCGGCATGCGTATTCAAGACATCTTCATAAAGCAGATATCGAATCTATGTTCCCCTTTATAGGGGAAGCTGTCGTTTGATCCGATTTGCTATTCCTCCTCCACAATGTCGGTTTCAGTGTTGTTGTTATTCTAGTCTTGTTTCTAAATTAAGGCTCGAGAGGCCCAGGTAAACTATTTAATCCATAGCTGGAAGTAGGAGTAAAGTAACTGAATGAAATCTAACATCCAAATTGGAAAAATTCACTATATTATATTTTTTAACCTTTTCACCTCAAGTAAGGTGATAATGCCACTAAAACGCAATGTTTTATTAGGGATGGAAAAAGAATGAGAATACTTTAGTGAGAAGAATGAAAAATAAAAAACAGGTTTCAGGAAGACAGACGATGGTGATAATATCACACAGACGCAAGGGGGTGCTGAGAGTAAAAGAGAACGAAAAGACTTTAGGGAGGAGAAAATATTCAATAAGAGTTAATTAGACTATTATTTTTATGAGGAATTGTATTTCAGCTGCGAATTCCGAAGGTTGACTTTCGAGGTCAGATGCAAGCCAAAATAAAGAAGTCGATTTTCATTGGCTGAGCTAGAGCGGAAAAAGAAAATAGCAGAAAGTTTTCAATGAGTTTTTTCTTAGCCATCAAGCAATGTAGACGTTTTCTCTTTCGTGCCTGAAACGACTCCTAAGAGGGGGAAACAGCCCCCACTGGATAGTTAGTATATGTCGATATTGAACGTTAATAAAACTAGATAAGTTAAAATTATCTTTGTTGATGTCTTTTATCGCTAAACACAAGACATCAAGCGATCACTGAGAGATGAGAGCGAAGACGCAACATTTTATCGAATTTGCACCGTTGACTTGCTACTTGAACGGCCCTTTAATTATAAAGGAAAATGAAAAGACATTAAGCTGACTTTACCCCTTCTGATTTTTTCTATGGAACTGTGTGAAAGGACATGACTATAGCTCCCTCTTCCCAAGAGCCTACAGGAACTTGATGTGTGTCGTGTCACATCAGGAGAGCATATGCGAATCTTTGTGAAATACGTTATAAAATCTACATCGCTTTGAATATCTTGTTTAAATTTTGCGAAATAAATCTTTTATTGGCCAACAGGAGGTTTCATTTATCTGGAGCATGTCGTTGCTCAGATATTCACATTTCACACGTCAATATTTTTTACGCACTGTATATATATATATATATACAGTATTTACATTAGTCGGACTATTGTTCTCATTTTTTGTCGCCATATTTGTCACAACGTTTCAGGTGGTTGGAATTTCGAACTGAACCCTTTATTTCGCTCTAGGTTCTAGTTCCACGTACCATATTTGATGGATATCAGTTATCAGTTATCTCCTGCTAATTTCTCCACTGCCTTAACCGGGTATTGAACTCACACTCTTTGGGTCCTGTCACTGGATCTAACCACTGTGCCATGTACGCTTGGGGACATCTGGGTATGAATTTCTGGGTATTATAAACCTAACGTCCTCAGCAATCATTTTTACCAGTGCTCATATTGTAATTTTGCTGTTATCCTTGCATCTTTTTTTTTTTTTTTTTTACCATATTGCAACTTTGTTGTTATCATTGCTTTTCTCTGGCACTCCTTATTACTGGTTGAATATTGTATTTATTTCTATGCTTGGTCGGCTCAGGAGATTTTTTGGCCTAGCATATGTGCTGATTCCTTAAGTTTTACGAATTTTCCAATGGTGTTCCTTGTCTCTGATCTCAACCTGATCCCACAGAGGGCGGTGATCTCCCTTTTCTCCATATGTGGTCCAGCCACGGCTGATTTTTCTACTTCCCTTGTTACAGCTTGGTGTTCTTGATACTTTACCTTGAGGGGGGCGGCCTGTCTCTCCTTTATATTTTTCCGTAGCTGCACGGGATAGCGTACACACAGTTTTTAGTCAGGTTCTTCTCTATCGAGGGTCTCACTCAGGAGAGATATCTGCGAAATGTCGTCAAGCTTTTTAAGGTTGTCCTGATGTTATATGGACCGCAGATAATGGCATAATCAATAATTATATCTTAAATCATAAAATGCATGATTTAGTTAATATTCTAGACGCATATTCTTGGAATATGGAAGAATCTGTAGTTTCCTGGAAAGATGCTTAAGAGAATTAACGGCCTTATGTAAAATATTTCGCCATGAGATCTCTGTTAACGATTTCCATGACTATGTTGAAAATATAACGAGAAATTACCATAAACATGTTGCACTCAAAACTATCCAAAGAGCTAAAAATATAATCAATACCATTGCTGTAAGATGAAGATAGTGTATTCTGACAAAAGAAATCATCTTAAAAATGTGGCATATCTTCTCATCATGGATTTGATAGGTCGCCCATTAGATCTTTGGGTTACAACGATTCCGTTCGAATAGGGCCATGAGACCATAACACAGCTGATGACACTAGAGTCAAGAAGCATCATCATACTTTTGAACAGAAATATGTTGAGAAAAGAATTTCAATCTGGAAATAGCTTAATAAATAAATGTTTTCTATTAAATTATCAAAATGGTTTAATTCTTTTTGATACTGTAGAGTAGGTGGACAGGAACAACATTAAACCAGGGGAGCAAATGAGAAAAATTAAACACGCTGTGCAAGGACCCTGCGGAGTCTTCGGGTTTCAAACATACTTCAAATTTTTAATTTAAGAAAAAAATAAATAGCCAATAAAAATCAGACACAGTAAATAAACACAGACGTCTGGAACCTACACAAGACCATAAAACCAAATATTCATTCAAATCGATAGAAGGACTGACAGCAGTAAAGAGACACGAGTCAACCTCGTCGTCTTGTCTTTCTCATCAAAGCAAAAGCAGACCCCATTTGATGTTGTCTCCCAGCTCCACTTTCTCTCTTCCACACTTACAGGCAAAGAGAACTTTCTTTCATTTCATGATAAGCAATTACAATTAAAATTTGCGTATCCTATAGTTAAATAAATGTCATCATTTTATTTGAACAAGCAACAAGCTTTTCTCTTATTCTTCTATTCAAACGGTGACCCAAGGAATTTTCCCCCAACAATACGAAAGGTATTTGATTCCATTCTAAGATTGAATAGGAAATAAACAGAATAGGCTTCTAAAGATTATCAGACATTATAGAACCGGTTCCTGGAAATTTGGGAATCCATTATTGTAGATGTCAAAATCAGTCTGTCTGGGAAGTGTTATATCAGACGATAAAACTTCAAAGACAGAAGTCAGAAAGAGAACTGAATAGCGAAAGATACCTTCTAAAAATAAAATCGCCATTTAATATTTAAAAATTCCAACGTCACGCAGTCTCTTACAAATTATTCTTCTTCAGACGTTGAACTTATCAGAAAGTTTTCTTCACTTTTCAGAATTAAGTCCTCTTTAGGGATCTCCATCAGCTGCATATATGAAATGGAATTGGACACAAGTTACAGCTGAAGAAATAAAACTGATTTAAACGTTACGTAAGCAATCTTCTTATAATATAAACAAAATTAAAGACACCATTATATTTTTTATTATTTTAACCATATGCTGGAGTGAAATCCCAATCAAAATAATCGAAAGGATTCTGTCTAATAAATCTTGCTTACGATGCAGATAGCACCCAGTTCTGGACAATGACTGCAATAGTCGAAAGTACTTTCATATAAAAAGAGAAAATTAAATTATTCATGACTTCAATCCCGATGTAAAGCACTTCATTCGGAAATTGGAAAGATAAGATAAATAAAGTTGGAGAGACAAATCTTGTCGGTGGTATTTAATACTAGCAAGCATGGCCCGGCGTTGCCTGTGCTTGATTAAAAAAATCGTACGACTCATACAGTAATCGCTATCACTTGACCTAAAATATTTTTGCCCTTTCTTGTCTTTAAAGGAGTGCCCTTTGCCGTGCTGATGTTGCTACATACCTTACTTCTTGCCTATCTCACACTGCGAATTGCTCTATACTAAACATTAAATCTATTACGAAAAAAAGAACTAAACAAAATGAAC
>CAHIKZ030000095.1:210000-217500 GCA_903632075.3 Acanthosepion pharaonis
AACATATATATATATATATATATATATATATATATATATATACAGAGAGAGGGAGAGAGAGAGTGAGGGAGAAAGAGAGAAAGTTGCGTTGATGTAAGTTTATGATCCTGGGTTTCACGCCATTTGCCATCGTCAGACAAACTGATAAATTTTTAAATTTTGGATGTATTTATGCTTGTGTATATGGGTATTTGATGGCAGTGGAAGGGAAAATTCTTCTCTTCGGGTCGAAATTCATACGCTGACAGACAGACACACACACACGTCCACGCATTGGAGCTCACAATATATATATATATATATATATATATATATATATATATATATATATATGTGTGTGTGTGTGTATACATATATATATATATATATATGTCTGTCTGTCTGTGTGTGTGTGTGTGTGTGTGTGTGTCATTATCGATATATCTACTGACACTTAATGCCAGTTTCTCCGTATGTATCTTTATATATTAGTTTCATCTGACTGTCTTTTTCTCTCCCTGTCTCTCTCCCTCTCCCTCTCTTTCTCTCGCTCTCTCTCTCTCTCTCTCTATATATATATATATATATATATAAAAGTGAACATAGAAGTCAACACTTAGAGGCGACAGTCTGTTTCATGCTATATGCAATCGTCAGGCCTGACTGTCGCCTCTAAGTGTTGACTTCTATGTTCACTTTTATATTACACACGCTCTATCTCTGATATTGAGCACTTTATTCCATAAATATATATAGATTAGACTTATATATATATATATATATATATATATATATATATATATATATATATATATTTATATATATATATATATGTATACTCTCCTGTCGAATTCGACGTATGAGGGTCAAGCAGACCACTTCCTAGGAAACCGACAGCCCGACAACAGCACATGAGATTTGATTATAGTGGTGAAGGTTTCGTGCAGGACCATCTACATTTTTTGAAGGGCCGAATACAGAGACCTGGTGCACCGAATGCCACAAGGTTCCCAAACGACCCTCCGCAGGTTTTGAATTCAGAGGTATCCTTCTCCTAGACCAGTTGTCATCCAAGGCTATAGAACCCAGTCTGTCCTGCTATTTTACCCTTAGCTGGAGGGAGAGGAAGAGGATTCTTACCTTTCCCAAGGTTATTAGCACGTAAGTGAATGTAATGGATTCGAAATATATATATATATATATATATATATATATATATATATATATAGTACAGGTAATAAGTGCAAGTGGATCCTAATAATATACTATATTAAATCTGATCCAAAAAGACCTCAATGTATTACAAGAGCAGTTTTGTGTTGTCTTCTATGTTATGAATTGTCTATGCGTCAATTCTTTCACCTCTTTTTCTCGAAGTATTAAATTTAAAATTTCGAATTCCGATATAGTCCACCATTTGAGTTGAACAAAGCCACCGTATTGACGTTGGTTGAAATAGTCTATACTCATGAGGAAATCTTGAATTTCACTGTTATGTAATTATTATATATATATATATATATATATATATATATATATATATATATATATATATTATATATACACATACATACAATGTCCTTTTATTCCGAGCGCTTTCGGCTATACATTTAGCCATTTTCGTGGATTAAATATTTTAACTGTTAAATAAGAAATAGTTTGTGTTGTGTATGTTCTATAAAATGTTTTCATTTTTAAAAATACCAGTTGACAATAGCAAAAATAAATAGATTACTTATTTGTTACAAAAAATTTAAAACCTCTAATCTTATAGTAAAAATAATAATTAACTTCCTAAAAAAAATCAAATAGGCCAACTATTATTTACGAATTTAAATGCCCATTAAGGAATTGTAAAAATCGTAAATAATTATATAGGCCACACTACAACATGTTTGACACACATACTCACTCTACACCTTTCTGACTATAGCTCAATTAGATCTCATTTAAATATTCATGGAGACCTACCGGACACTATTCGTAATATAATCGTTGACAACACTAATATAATAGTATCATCTACATGCAAAAAAAGGTTAAAAATAATGGAAGCCTTATTAATAAAAAAAAAAAACAACAACACTTAATAATATTAACTTCGAACATGGACACAATGTTTTGACCGTGTTTTGAAAAATGAAAACATTTTATAAAACATGCATACAAGAAACTATTTATTATTTAAAAGTTAAAATATTTAATCCTTGAAAATGGCTAAATATATAGCCGAAAGCGCTCGGAATAAAAGAACATTCAGACAGTTTTTTATATAATTTATCATCCGTAAAGGAAAAAAATTATTTGATCGCATGAGAAAATTGTATAAAAAACTAAATAAAAGCACTTTGTCTGTCGTATTTTAATGAAATGTGCATATATATATATATATATATATATATATATATATATATATGTCTGCCGGTGTTTTCATATCTATTTATTAAATCTACTCTTCTCTTCATATCTATCTATCTATCTATCTATCACCATTTTTTCTTTCACCCTTTCTATCTATCTTTCCTCTTCTCTATCCTGCATAGGATCATAAGCTGCATTTAACATCATTAAACATCCTTCATAAACCCTGAGTGGCTCTTGGGCATGGCCATTTCTTAAAGGGAGTAACGAACGAAGCATGAAAATATTACTTGCTCGGTCATTTTGAATTCGACAGTTACGCGCTTCAGGGATTCAATCAACACACTGTCCATTAATAGACTGCCCTACCCAACGAGAGAGTGTCTGTTAAAATATCCGCTGATTTATTACCATAATATATATCAAGTCAGCGCAAATGCTTATTGAAATATTCCAAAATTTCTTTCGTCCTGGGTAAGACGATAAACTGCATCCGCGTCCTGGGTAAGACGATAAACTGCATCCGCGTCCTGGGTAAAATGATAAACTACATCCGCGTCCTGGGTAAGGCGATAAACTACGTCCAACAGAAGGGCTCTGATCAGGAGCATGGAACCACCTCTTAATTGCAGGTGTCCCTAGGTCCACCCTGACAAGGGATTGTAGCACCTGTTAGGGTTCCAACTATGGGCAAATAGTTAACCCCCAAATTATGGTCAAAACAGTATGAAACTGTAAATATATGTTTTAATACCGGCAATAAATTTTGTGAAGAAAAATTATTACCAGCAATATATTGTTCAAGAAAATAAATATTCAAAGCAATACATTTTTGCAAAAAATATTCCCAGCAATACATTTTTGAAGAAAAAAACATTCCCAGCAATGAATTTTAGAAGGAAAGAAAATATTACCAGCAATATACTTTTTAAGAAAAAAATATTACCAGCAATATATTTTTGAAGGGAAAAATATTACTAGTAATACATTTTTGAAGGAAAGAAAATTATTGCCATCAATACATTTTAAGAAAAATTATTAACAGCAATACATTTTTGAATGAAAAAAAAATTATCAGCAGTACATTTTTGGAAAAAATATTACCAGCAATTAAAATCTTGCCGGTATTAAATAACCCACTTAGATTGATATGCCGTAACACAAAATAAACCAAAACCCTGATCTACAAATTGATTTCTTACAAAGATTACATATCCGATACGAAACTATCCTAAAAATCGTGTAGGCATTAAATAACCCATTGAGGTGTTGATATGCCGTAAGACAAAATAAACCCAAACCCTGATCTACAAACTGATTTCTTACAAAGATTACATATCCGATACGAAACTATCCTAAAAATCTTGTCGGCATTAAATAACCCATTGAGGTGTTGATATGCCGTAAAAGAAAATAAACCCAAACCCTGATCTACAAACTGATTTCTTACAAAGATTACATATCCTAATCATACGAAACTATCCTAAAAATCGTGTAGGCATTAAATAACCCATTGAGGTGTTCATATGACGTAAAAGAAAATAAACCCAAAATCTACAAACAAATCCTAATCATGAAACTATCCTAAAAAAGGTAGGCATTAAATAACCCATTGAGGTGTTCACGTAAAACAAATTAAACCCAAACCCTGATCTACAAACTGATTTCTTACAAAGATTACATATCCTATTCATACGAAACTATCCTAAAAATCGTGTAGGCATTAAATAACCCATTGAGGTGTTGATATGCCGTAAAACAAATTAAACCCAAACCCTGATCTACAAACTGATTTCTTACAAAGATTACATATCCTATTCATACGAAACTATCCTAAAAATCGTGTAGACATTAAATAACCCATTGAGGTGTTGATATGCCGTAAAACAAAACAAAACAAAGCCAAATAATATGGCACTTTCCGGCCACACATGCTGCGAAATCTTATCAAAGACGTCCTGAAAGAAATAATGCTTAAAAATGATATCATATCATAATCTCATTACGTCAAACACTGTTGTTGCTTTAAAAGCTTACTTTCTTTAAATCCTTTAAGGTGATCGAACAAATTTAATTAATTATTTCTATGTCAGAACAAAAAGAAATAACGTATTGTTTCTCAGTTACTGCTTCATATCAAGAGCCTAGATCAGCCCACAAATGGAGGACGGTTGTGATATTTGGGCGGGAACTTACTCTCCAGACTAAATAGAGTCTAAAAGCGTCTCCGAGCCCTTGTGGCTGACGAATTATTCTCCACCTTTCAACCACTCTCCCACAGACCGGATGTGGTAAGCTTATCAGACGATATGAAAAGAATTTACAGGAAATAAATAGACTAAACTTGTCTATATTATTTAATGAAAATATATATATATGTGTAAACATCTTTATCGTTCGAGCTGCGGCGAATAGGTAGAGCGTGGGAGAATCACAAAAGTTAGGATTGCGCACACGGAAAATTACGGAAACATATCTTCAGGGGCTCTCTAGCCAGCTCAACTAGTGTCTCCCAATACATACGAAAATGAATCCCCAGCGATGAGATATGGAGTAATCCTGAAGGAAGACCTACTATATTAGTTTATTAAATTTTAACTTTTCACTTAAGAGAAACAACTTTTTTGACCTGGACATTATAAGTTAACATATCATGCTAAACTGAATTTGTAGAATAACAGCCACTTATAGTAGAGAAGATATATATATATATATATATATATATATATATATATATATATATATATATAGAGAGAGAGAGAGAGAGAGAGAGAAAGAAAGAGAGAGAGAGTGTGAGAGACAGATAGACAGACAGACAAAACAGAGAGAAGAGAGAGAGAGAGTGGGGGGGGAATCATTTGTTTTAGCACTTTCAATTAAATAGAAAGCCTGTTCCAATTTCCGGCGGATTTTGGTCGGCGAAAACAGTCGTCTATCTATCCCGCTGACAAAAAGAAAATCGATTGAAAATCATGGAAACCCTTTATATCAAAGGCCGGCAAGCCACAATCAATAAAATGTGTTTCTGTCTCGACGTTCACGTGTAAAAATGCGTTTGATCTGAAAGATCATTTCAGCTACATGACTCTAGAATCAGTTTCAATGTCATAGCTTGTAAACCCACGTTCATTTCCAAATATGGACATTTAAAAAAAGAAAGGAAAAAAAAAAAAGAAAGATGAAGCTATACTGGATATCTCTAGACTGTTTTCTCAACTTTCTCTGCAAAATAAAAAGGGAAAATTGTCGAAAAGAACGCAGACCTTAGCACATCATTTCTTTTCCTTTTTTTGCAAGTTTTCCCGCGACATTAAATGACTTATCCGACGTCAGGATTAAACGACTGAAAGATTCAACCAGTACGCACGAACGCACACACACATATATACACACACATACACACACATTCACACACATACACATCCACGTACACACACACACACACATATATAATAAAAGCTGGCCACACGAATTCGAGGATACCCGTCAACACCCAGAGAGTCCAACTGTGGTTTATACTGCAACTATACCGTGCAGACCATAGTTACAGATTCTGGGAAAGAGCGTATTATCTAGCGTGATCAACAACTTAAACAAGGCCAGCACGCTCAAGCCCTCGGCCACGATGACTTGTGATTTTGTGTTAGCACAGCTATCGACGGCCCCCAAAGGTACCGGCCACCACTCCCATCCCGTTCTATGGTTTTCAGGTTCTTTTCAAAGTTGCCGCGCGCTAACAGGAAGTCACCTTCCTGACAAATCGCCCATCGGGTCTTATGATCAGAAAATGAACGTTCAAACCACTCGGCGATATATATATATATATATACATATATATATATATATATATATATATATATATATATATATATATATATATATTAAGGCATTAAAACTAGAAATGTAGTATTGTAGGCCATGATAAGTTTAAAATAAAACACACACCAGTCGACCGGTTTCGTCCCTCTCGTCAGAAATGATAACGGGGAATTTAGATTATGAGGAAAAAAAAAAGTCTGTCATGGGTGACATGAATAAATGGACAGGGAAGGAAAAAAACAAAACAAAAAAACAATATATATATATATAATTGACCCTGCTCTGGCATCTCGTCTACAGTCACTCTCTCACAGACGCGCCGTCGCCTCTCTCTGTCTTTTTTACAAATACTTTCATGGTAATTGCTCCGAGGAGCTTCATTCGCTGGTTCCCAGACTTCATGAGTTCAAGCGCCCTACGAGGCTGGCATCCCGCTCTCACCCTTTCACTATAGAAACTAATAAATGTAGCCGTCTCTTCTACTCCAATAGCTCCATATCTCGCACCTCTCGCCTGTGGAACTCTCTTCCCTATTCCAGTTTGCCTGAGAGCTATAAGTTCTAACTATTCAAATGTAATGTCAATCGACATCTCCAGTTGCCTTGATCTATCCACTATCCTTCTCTTCATCCTTTCTTCTATCACTTCTATCTGCTCTTGCTCCAAATCTTCTGCAACCACCAGCATCCTAGTGGCTTCCCGCCTTGAAACGCTTATATATATATATATATATATATATATATATAGTTCGGGATAAAATATTTTAGTAGCATCGTGATATCGTGATTTCCCAACTGATGAATCGTTAAAAATATGTTTAGCGTTGAAACAAAATATACAGTTTTGTAGTGGGTATGTGCATGTTCGAATGTAACAGTGTATAATAAATAAATATTTATTGAACTACTTTTGTATGGGGCCCTGTTTTAAATTGTTTAAAATGTTTTGAACGCTTAGATCTTACATTTTTGTTCTTTTACATTTGTATATATATATATATATATATATATATATATATATATATATATATAATATATAAAAATATACAAAATGTCTGATTAGTAAAGTTAATGATATAAACAAAATTTTAAAGTTACATTAACCCACGCGCCACTCGATAAATGTTATGATCCATGTTTATAATAACTACAAGATTTATAAGGTCTTTTTAAATCTGCAAGTATTGTCAAATATATAGTCATAGTCAGGTAATATAAATTGAACTGCACAACATATTTGATATATATATATATATATATATATATATATATATATATATATATACATTTTAGTGGATGGCCATATTTGAGTAGACGCTTCTTTTATTTTTAAGCTGGACGA
>CAHIKZ030000095.1:222500-242500 GCA_903632075.3 Acanthosepion pharaonis
TAAAAAAATTAAATGCAACGTCAATCGCCATCTTTTGTCTTCTTGAACAATGTTTCTATTTCTTTTTTGTCTTTTCCTCAAGGCTCCTTATTCTCAGGCTTCTTCTTGTTCACTTTCACTTCCTGTCACCCCATTGCGTCTTAGTGGCATTGTTTAGTTTTAAGGTTGTATGTTAGGCTATAGCTATAAACTGTTAAATGCGTTAAAAATCCATAAGTACTAACCAATTACATCATTATGAAATTGAAAAATAATGCTTCTGAAATATTTTTATGTTTTACCATTATTGCATATATGGTAAAATTGAATTTTCGGTTTGAGGTAACCTTTTTCAAGAACCAAGACAAATTGTTTTGATACTTTTGAACAAAAGTTAATCCATTTATGATACAGTTACATCGGATTACAAAAAATTCATAAAATATATATATATATATATATATATATATAGATAGATAGATAGATAGATAGATATATATATATTATAATTATTTCAAAAACTTAATTATAATTTAGGCTCTACTTATCTATTGAGAACTGTTTTTTAAATATAAAAACAAATATGCTAAAGAACTTCGGATTATTTAGCTATTGTGCACTTTCCTATTTTTCTATATAACACACAAACACACACACACGCACACACACTTCACATAAATATATATTCATATTATAATTATTTAAAAAAAAAGTTCTATATTTTTCTATATATTTGCACACACACGCATATATATATATATATATAGTCATCCACAGACAGAATGCTTTGCTATATCACAGCTCATATATGTGGTAGACGTCCGGTTGCCTCTAGCTAGGATCGAAATCCGACCGACTGAAGTCTAAACCATGAATTTAAGCGTATTCACTAGTCACTGAGAAAAATCGATTCGATTTACCGATATATATATATATACCGATGTTGTTTTAAATGAGAGAATATATACCGATGTTGTTTTAATGAGAGAATATTTCGGGGATATATCATATGCCAATATAAAGAGTATGGTTTTGGAAATCGATGTTTCATAGTTTTATGCCTCAGCGATTTAATAGGAGAAACCAATGTTTGGCGCAGCGAGATTTACGATTCGGCCACGGTGAACGTCACAGGAAGCAAAGTTTATTTCCCCTTTTTTATGTAATTGCATACCACTCCTGCAGATTATATTCTTCGAATGTGGCATATCTGTTCCTTGATTTTTCACATTAAAATCATTATCAACGCATTTATATTCTAAATATATTACTTTAGGACATGAGTGAACCTGCTGTTCTAAAACATCCTATACCTTTGGCCTTTAACAGTTTTTCTACTTTTCAGAAATCTTTAAGAGTGTGAAAATGCGATACTGAAATATGAACAAATAATATATATATATATATATATATATATATATATATATATATATAAAATGAAACATTATAATTTTTAATTTGAAACTTTTTCTATATATATATATATATATATATATATATATATATATATATATATATATATTTTAGCAGCATGGCCCGGCGTTTCCCGTGCTTGATTCAAAAATCTTACGACTTCTACAGTAATCGCTATCACTTGACTTAAAATATTTTTGCCCTTTTTGCCTTTAAAGGAGTGCCCTTTATCGTGCTGATGTTGCTACATGCCTTACTTCTTGCCTATCTCACACTGCGAATTTTTTCTAAGCTCTATACTAAACACTAAATCTGTTACGAAAAAAGAACTAAACAAAATGAACACAAAACGATCGGCTTTAAAAAAAAGGACTCGTAACTGGATAAGCCGAATGAAAAAAGAATGTTAACAACAAATACTTTTTCACACCCAACCCACTTCTGCGGAATCAGAATCAACGTTGAGCCAATTGGAATAAAGTGCCATGCAGATTTAAATTTTTCCCACTTGTGACGAATACAGCTATCGATATTTTTTGCATGCTAGTTAACATTCGTGTCAGTCAGCTGTTGGCTCTCACACTGGCCTATAGAATCTTACTGCCTATTCGTGGCAGCCAGCTATAGGTTCTCTCTCTGGCCAGTAGAAAATGGCCTCAAACTACATGAAAAGTGCCGTAGAAGCATGAAAAAAATCGATTCTTTCCACCATCGATGGGAGTTGGGAAATGCAAAGTCGGCTTTGGCCTTCCCGCTAACTTGGAGCATGTGCATGTAAATTTTGGTGCAAATTCGTCGCAAATTGTGGCCGTGCTTTCGTTACACACACACACACACACACACACACACACACACACACACACACACACACACACACACATCCTGCCTTTATATATATATATATATATATATATATATAATGAAATGGATACAATCCGGATATTATTTTAAGAGATTTTTATGTTTATAAAAATCTCCTAAAATAATTGTCGGACTTTGTTCATTTCATAATGTGTGACGTCATTTGTTTACATTTGGATACGCATCGAGCAGATATGAATGTCCGATAGAAAATTATGGAAAATTGTATTTTAAAAAAAGTAAAAATCGCCGTTGCTAACCGAACGCTCCTCTGTGGCGAAATCGGTAAAAGCACGTCAGGCTATATGACGGTTTCGTATAGGATACAGGTTCGATTCCTGTCGAAGAATGCATATTTTCTATGAAAATTTCTCGGACATTCAGGCCGCTGAATGTCATTAATACTGTTTATTATAAACAGAGCATTTACTTAAATATTTGTATCTATAATAAAGAATGTATAAAATTGTCTTAAAATGTATATATATATAAGTATTTATTCAAAAATTGTAACATAAATATGTTATAAAATCACTATGAAAATAGCCATTTTGGTTCAATACTTCTTGTGTCTTATCAAGCGATGGTATTATATTTAGAATAAAGGGTTTTAAAAAAATTCGCTTGAAGATGAAACAGATAATGCTTTTATTTTAATTATATAATCAAATTTGAAGTTTTTAGCTTCGGCTTTTGAAACATAGTAATTCCTGCGTAGCGAAGGAACCATATTTTTAAATCAGTCACTTTATAATATTTATGGTGTGTAAATTTACATTGAGCACTGTTTTGTAAAAAATAAAAATATCAATACGAACACTGGATTAAATATATTACTGTTCTTTTTTTTACCATAACATATATATATATATATATATATATATATATATATATATATATATATATATATATATATATATAAAATTAAGAAAATGTCATTTAGCTGATTAATGTTAGATTCAGCTCATCTCTTTCGGAGGTTTCAGCAATTGACTATATCTATGAATATTACTTTGAACACATGGCAAGTTAACCCTCACGGTAGGATGGTAGTTGCAGTACCTATGTGTATGTGTACCTATTACTATTGGGTAGATTTTAAACAATTCTAGAGATTAGAAATTCTCCAGCGAACCTAAAGGAGAGCAGGAATTTTTCTAGGATCTCAAATGTTTGACTCAAGGCCAGCATTCTTCTGCACCGTCTTTTATTTATTTATATTTATTTAATTTGTTTTCGTTTTACATTCCATAGTCTCAAGTTGTAACCAGATAAATACAAGAGATGAGATGGGACCTCGAAACATTTTGCAACCCTTGATAAAATAAATCCCTATATCGAATGTTATTCAAAGTTATGTAATTATGGTTGCGAAGAGGAGATTGAATCTCAATGCTTTCGACTTCTTTTTTTCTCTTCTTCGTCTTTACAAAACGGAGGGCCGTAACCCTCTCTTTTTGACCGATTCCTTTCTTTCTTATTTGACACTACAGACAACTACCAAACTCAGAGCGGACAATTGGCATTGACATTAACAGTCTTAGAATATTGAATTAATTACCGTTCCTACAATTGTCATTTCAGATAAGCTATTTCTTCGCAGACGAATATGTCTGAGTATTTCAAAAGGATTTGTATTGCCTCTGCTTTTCATTGCCGCTATCAAGGGAGACCACTCACTCCATCTTAGGAGACATTTGCAACAAACCTTTAGAAAAATTTGACTCTTCCTTCAATTACGTCGAGCTCCGGGGTTAATTACCCGCAGTATGTTCATGCTAGACTATTTAGTGTAACAAATTGTCTACTTGATCGAGGTGGTAGGCAATTTGTGTACACATGAGTCTCTGCCGGTGGAAATATCAATATATTAGTGTTTAAGCCTTTTTATTATATCCTTACTCTGTCCTGGACATTTAGTTCTACCTGGATTCTTCCTCTTGGAATTTTTATTCTAAACATATACATGTATGGGTATTTATATATTTTGCATATGTATGTATATTTACCACTAATATTATCTATCTATCTATCTATCTATCTATCTATCTATCTATCTATCTATATATATATATATATATATATGTTGATAGATAGATAGATAGATAGATAGATAGATAGATAGATAGATAGATAGATAGATACGATTAAACTGTACAGCAAGATAAAAAATATAAATAAATATATACATGCATTTATTCATACATACACACATATACATACACGGATACATACATACGAATAGACTCAGATAGCAAAGTTAGAGAAAATCATCCTGATATAAGTAAACCTATTATCTTTATAGATAGATAGATAATGAACAGACTTGGATAGATAGATAGATAGATAGATAGATAGATATTATTTTCGAAGCATTTCATGAACACTATTTACATTATTTGGACAATTGTCCTCATGTTATTCGCCATATTTATTACAACGTTTCGGCCGTTGTACGCTCCGGCCTTCTTCATGTGGTTGGAATGTTGAACTGAACCGTTTATTTCGCTCACTGGGGTAGACTGTTCTAGTTCCACGTGCCATGTTTAATGGATGTCAGTTATCAGTTATCTCCTGTTAATTTCCCCCTGAAAGTTCTCCACTGCCTTAACCGGGTATTGAACTCAAACACTCTTTGGGTGTTTGTTGTCAATGGATCCAACTAACGCCTTTATTTACTGTGCCATGTGACCTTGAATCTACCTCAGTGAGCGAAATAAAGTGTTCAGTTCAACATTCCAACCACCTGAAGGCCAGAATATACAACGGCCGAAATGTTGTAATAAATATGGCTACAAAGATGGGGACAACAGTCGGAATAATTTAAATGATATCCATAATAATCATCACAGAAATAAAGACATACATTTCATGAATGTTTTCCAAAATGTCAGTAAATTATAATTCTATCGGGATTATATACCCAAATTTATTATATAAATAGATATAGGTTGTTCCAATAATTTGGGCCGATTTTAAAATTAATTCCCATTAAAATCGGCCCAAGTTATTGCAATACACTTTATAAGTTTGAAAATAAACTAAATAACGAGATATTAGCAATTATATATGCGTGTGATAATGTACATATATAGATGTATGTATGCATGTAAATATAAATCTGTAGCCTTGGAAACGTGAATTATGATTTTAGCCGTGTCTTTAAAACCCGGTAATTTTAAAAGTTACTCCAAAATTCGCTTGAGGGTGAAATGGAACTAATGTCTTTAAAAATTAAATTCGGAGCTTTTAGCTTCCATTTTTGAAACATGGTTAGAACTGTGTAGGAAAATAGGAGAACTGTGCCATATTCGGTCCTCGTGGGTGGAACGATAAATACTGTGTAGGAAAAAAACATATTTTACTTCAATTAATTTATAATATATATGTATGTATATATGTATGTATGTAATAACTAATAATATCAGTGGTCAATATATATATATATTTCCAAGAGGATAGAATCCAGGTAGAACTCGGTGTCTTGGACAGACTAAGAATATTACATAAAAGCTCTAACACTAATATTCCTTGAATATAATTTATTACATTGGAATCGTTATCACGATCCATTTCATCAGACCGATTTTTTTTTTGAATTTGTAGGTCTGATGAATTGGACCGTGATTACGGTTCAATGTAATAAATTATAACTATGGAATATTAGTGTTTGAGCCTATCTATCTATCTATCTATCTATCTATCTATCTATATATATATATATATATATATATATATATATATATATATATATTTCTGGAAGAATAGAATCCAGGTAGAACTCAATGTCAGGACAGAGTAAGAAAAT
The DNA here is from genome assembly GCA_903632075.3 of Acanthosepion pharaonis. Classification (NCBI taxonomy): domain Eukaryota; kingdom Metazoa; phylum Mollusca; class Cephalopoda; order Sepiida; family Sepiidae; genus Acanthosepion; species Acanthosepion pharaonis. The sequence goes on from CAHIKZ030000095.1 coordinate 228,562, forward strand.
GAAGTTGGAGGTCTGATGAATTACGGGTTCAATGTTATAAATTATAACTATGGAATATTAGTCTTTGAGCCTTTTATATCTATCTATCTATCTATCTATCTATCTATCTCTCTCTCTCTCTCTCTCTCTATATATATATATATATATATATATATATATATATATATATATATATAATTTGAAGAGGACTCAATGTCCAAGACAGAGTAAGAAAAATAAAGTTGGAGGTCTGATGAATTAGATCGTGATTACGATTCTAATGTAATAAATTACAACCATGCATTATTAGTGTTTTGAACCTTATATATATATATATATATATATATATATATATATATATATATATATATATTTATTTATATATATATATATATATATATATATATATATATATATATATATATATATATATATATATATAAAATATAGGGCTATCTGAAAAGTAACGTGACTGGGTGTGCTGTGCGAGCTATAGGTGAAAGAGGGATAAAAGGATTGTGTTAACATTTAACACTATTTATCGAGAGTATATAACAGTTGCTTTCTACAATTACATTTTCTTCACATGTCAGGACAAATCGCGACTGCTTCATCACGACAATGCAACTGTTCACAATGTCCTGAGAATCCGGCCGTCGATGGCCGAGAAAAATCTCGCCGTACAGGATCAAGCTCCGTATTCACCTGATCATATACTCTGTGACTTTTTCCTTTTCCTCAAGCTGAAAGGAATCATCAAGAGGTCCCCATTTTGAAGTCGTGAAGGCCTTCAAGAGGGCCGTAACGACGGAGGTGAGGAACATCGAAGATGAATCCTTCCAGCAGCGCATAGGTCTTCAATGTCTAACAAATAATCTATATGTACAATAATCTCACTATATATATATATATATATATATATATATATATATTGTCATCCCAGACAGACTGTTTTCGCTGTATCATCGCTCTTCATTATGGCTAGACGCCCGGTTGCCTCTAGCTAGGATCATATATATATATATATATATATATATATATATATATAATTGATAGTTGTATATTTAGGCAGCAATCCTTCCTTTATGCATGTTTCATTAAAAACGACAGACAAGGTACTACGGTTAAGCTTTTTATTTAATTTTTCTTGTGTTCTGACAAGCGCTTTCTTTTCTGGACACAGGGTGTGTAAGAACTGTCCAAATGTTTTATATTTTCGAGCGCTTTCGGCTATACCTTTAGCCATTATCAAGGATGATTCGATTTTCAGCTTAGTTGAGTGTGTACGTTCTGTGTATGTATCGGTGTGTCGTAGGGATGTGTTTAATTTCCGAATACGGTTAGCACATTGTGGCTTTGTTCATAGTTAATATTGTTAAGAGTTGGCTTTTTCTTTTTTATTATTAAAGCTTCCATTATTTTTAGTCTTTTTTTGCAAGTGGATGCAGATAATATATTTGTGTTTTCTACTAGTATGTTCCTAATAGTGTCGGGTAAATCTGAGTGTGTGTTTAAATGGGTTCTGATGGAGCTGTGATCAGATAGGTGTAACCTAAGACGTCTGGATAAACATGTGGTTGTGTAGCCGATGTAATTATTTATGAGTCCGGTTTGATCAGGAACACAGTTCCTTAAGGGGCATTTGAACTCATAGATAATGTTCGTTCTTTGTAATTTTGACTTAGTTGGTGTGTTGTTATTTTTGAGGATAAGGTTGGCCGTCTTAAATTTTTTATAATAGATAATAAGTTTCATTTTTTTATTCGGATCAATTGGAGTAGTATATTTCTTTATAATATGCCTTAGAGAAGATTCGTCTTGTTTGTAATTAATATGCAATATAAAACATTCGTAAAAGAAGTGTGTATCTTTTATCAACAAAGAGCACACGGATTAAAAAGTGAGGGAAAGATGTAAAAGTTACTTTGATCAACAAAATACAAGAAGTAGTGGAGAGCCATGATTTCACATCCTGAAACGTCATGAAACATAAAAGACGTATGCATCTTTTATCAACAAAGACCGCGGGGTCCAAAAAGGTTGGAAAAAATGCAAAAGTTACTTAGATCAAGAAAATATAGGAAGTTAGGGAGAGCCATGATCATACACCTCCTGGAACGTCATGTCGCGTAAAATAATTATGTATCTTTCATCAGCAAAGATGACAGCGACCAAAAATGTTGGTAAAGATGCAGAAGGTACTTATATGAATAAAATACAGGAAGTAGTGGAGCGCCATATTCGCCCATGTCCTGAAAGGTCATGAGATATAAAAGAAGTATGTATCTTTCATAAACAAAGACCACTGGAACCAAAAAGGTTTTGAAAGATGCCAAAGAAAATTCAGGAAGTTGTGGAGAGTCATGATCCATGGGGATAAAAAAAAAAGTCAAATTTAATCTAGATGCTGTGGAGATCCATGATCTCACACGTCCTTAAACGTGTAATACCACAAAAACAAAAGACGGCGAGTAAGAAGGAAGAGTAGTTAGAACAAGAAAGTCTAAGAGGTTGTGGAGAGCCACGATCTCATCTATCGTGATAAAAGAAGACACTGTATAAAAGAAGACACTGTATAAAAGAAGACACTGTATAAAAGAAGACAGTAAGCCGGTGTTCAAATCTTGGTGAAAAAACAATCCAACCCCCGTCAGAATCCCCAATGCCGCTTACCGACAGAGGAAAACATTCGTATTAAGAAGGGAGGCACCGAAAAACATTAATAACGTTTTCATTTCTACGCAGGCTTGTGTTGTATTAATCAAAATATTTGAAAAATGTTTTATGGAAGGAAAAACATGACACAAATGACCCTGTCATCTTTCCATTATTAACGTGTATTAGAACTGCCATATTCTTTGTACGACATAATTTGATTTAATATCGCCTTTTATTCATAGCCTTTTAATGTTTCCATAACACTTAAGTGTCGAACCGTATCATAACACAAGCGAAAAACTTATCCGAGAGTAAATGAGAGAAAGAAAAGCTTCTGGTTCTCATATATATATATATATATATATATATATATATATATATATATATATATATATATATATATATAATTTATTGTTGGACGTTATTTATATATACAAATGCATCCTACACAGAACAGTCATATAGCCTGACGTGCTATACCAGTTTAGCTATGAAGAGAGCATGTAGTTAGCAAGGTCCTTGAAGGATACGGGTTCAATTCCTGTCGAAAAAAGCTTTTTTTAAGTTTCTCGGACGTTCACGGCGGTAAATGTTGTTAATACTGTTTATTATAAACAGATCATTTGCTTAAATAGGTGTGCCTATATAAATAACCTATAACAATAAATTATTAAAAATAATTGTCGGACTTAGTCCATTTTGTAGTATATATATATATATATATATATATATATATATATATAATATAATAATTATATATTATATATATTATATATTATACATATATATATATATATATATATATATATATATATATATATATATATATATATATATATATATATATATATATATCGGTTCAAGAAAGATGTTTGGATCACTAATACAAAAAAAGAGAATGTCTCCCATCGAGAATATTTAACATCGAAAAACATAAAGAAAACAAATTAATTATTTTTTGCCTGATGAAGGTTGCGAGTCTGGAAACACGTGAAGCAAAATTATGGCAAATAAAACATAATAATTTTTTTTTAAAATCCACATTACAACCAAAAACGTTCATGGTTTCTCTCTTCTTTTAATATACACACTTGGAACTATTTATAACCTCTTCCTTTATATATATATATATATATATATATATATATATATTGAACAATAAAAAATATTAAAAAAATTAAAATCTTCAGACACACTGGGTTGTAGATTAATATTCTTTCGTTTTTTTTATTATTATTTCATTTAGATTACTCGACTAGTTTGGACCAATATATATATATATATATATATATATATATATATATATATATATATATATGGGTGCAATGGATAAATAGTCATCTAAATTACGCAAAAAGAAAAATAACACTGATATCTCATTTTAACAGGTATATTTATCAAAATTACGCAAAATACACAAAAATATTCAATAAAATCTCCATTGACTTCAACTAGGGACACCAGACGACTTCGAAATTTCCTACAAATTCTCTGGACGTTCTTGTTGGTGAATGCTGCCATAATGCTTGCCTTCAGTTAATTTTTCGGTGTTACAATACACGCACAAAACAATAATGATAGTCTGTTTTTGTTTGCATGAAAGATTTCCAAGCAACGACAAACTCGTGCATACGAGACGCTGGAAGCAAAAATCCCACCACAGCTCATTACGTATTAATATGGTGATTTTTTCATCTTTTAATGATAATGGTATTGCCTATAATTGATAACAGAAGGCATTTGATTATACCAACGGCTTCCCATACTTAATACTTCTCGTTTTCACCGTAGCGTGGTCATGTGTGACGTCATGAGACGCGGTACGATTTTTGTTTCTAGCGTCTCTTTGTCGTTGCTTAGAAATAAACAAACAAAAATATATATATATATATATATATATATATATATATATATATATATATATATATGAAAAAATTTACGGAAAAACAAACAAAAATTTTTATACAATTTATATTATCTTAATGTATATAAGGATTTTTTTTTTATCCTGTATATATATCTTCTTCATATATATATATATATATATATATATATATATATATATATATATATATATATATATATATCATTCACTCTGTTGATAATCTATGTCCATCAATTAATCATAATATATGTCTATCAATCAGTTCATCTACCTCCTTTTGTGTAAATGATCACATTTGATTTTATCCAAAACAAGTAATTTTCTCGAATTCTGTTCATTTCCGTTAGGCAAAAATATTTCATCTGTCAGCCACAACTTTTAATTTCATTACTTTCAGAAAAAATATTAAGTGTGTGATTCATTTAAGAATAACAAATTTCTATTTACTTTCAAAGGGGCAACTGGGTGAGCATTTACAGATTCCAGTGATTGTGAAATGAACCAAAAAAATATTCTAAAAGAATTCTGAATTTAAGGATTGTTTGCTGCTTTCTTTCCTGGTTCAAGATTGGCATGAAAACTGTCGGTCGTTTTGGAATGAAAAGAAAACGAAAGGTGCAAGGGGAAGGCGGGAAAAGCCTATGGAGGCTGGAGGAAATCGAAGCAAAAATGAATTCGCGAAGTGAAGATGCGGGTGATATTTAATAAAGAAAATTAAGTTTGGGAACGAAAGAATGAAAGAAAGAAAGCGAAAAAGAAAGCGAATAGAACGATGGAGAAATATATTTAAAAGAAGGAACGAAAGTAAAAATGGCGAGAAAACGAGTAAGGAAAAACCAAACGAAAAATAGAAAGTGTTAACAAAAAAGAAAGAAAGAAAGAAAGAAAAGTATAGAGAAAGAAATGAAAGAAAGAGAAAGAAAGGAAGAAAGAAAGAAAGAAAGAAAGAAGGGGAAAAAGAAAGAAAAAAGTAGGAAAGAAAAAAAGAAAGATCAAAGAAAGAAAGAAAAAAAGAAAGAAGGAAAAGGAAAAAAAGAAAGAAAGAAAGAGAAACAAGGAAAAGAAGAAAGCGAAAAAGGAAAGGAAGTAAAAAGAAAAGAAAAGAATGAAAGAAAGAAGGAAAAAAGGAAAGGAAAAAGAAACAAGGAGAAAGAAGAAAAGAACGAAGGAAAAAAGAAAGAAAGAAAAATTATGTGAATTAAGGAAAGAAAGAAACAAAGAAGGACAAAAGGAAAGAAAAAAAAGGGGACAAAAGGAAAGAAAGAAAGGAAAAAGAAGAGAAACAACAAAAGAAATGCCTTCCTCATTGTGAGTCACCCAAATTTTTAAGAAGGTCCAAGACACTGGTAGATAAGACGAACCGGTTCCAGAATTAAACCTTCTTTTTTTTTTTTTTTTTTTTTTTTTTTTTTTATCCCGTGGGGTCGTCATGGGTACTGCATCTACAGTAGAATTTGTGTTTCTTGGGCAACATAGCTTAATGGTGCTAACGGTTTTAAATCCAGATTTCTTCCTTCTCCTAGCCACCAAAGGTTATAGAACCCAGTCTGCTATTTACCCATACCTGGGGTGAGGAGAAGAAGAGGATTCATACCTTTCCCAATGGTATTAGCACGTAAGTGAATGTAATGGATCCGGCTGGAATTCGAACTCGGCTCTCCGATTCCTCAATCCAAGCCGCTATCCATTATGAAAAAAGCCTCATTATATGAATAAGCCTCCTTATATGAAAAACCTGGGAATTGGAGTTTGTAAATTCGAAATCAATTTTTTACGGGTTCGTTATATTCGTTTACGCTCAAATACCCTTTGGTACGAATCCACCCCATTCTCCCCTCAGCTAGGGGTTAAACAGTGCTCTTATCAGCAAATCTTTATTTTCTTCAAAATAATTCTTACAGTGCTGTTCGATAAAAGTGACTCACCTGATTTTTTTTACTTAAATTTTTTTTCGCCTATTGTTTTTGGGGTCAAACTAATTTTGAATCTTCCTAATATAAAGACCCCTTGCGGACCACCTAGTAAAAAAACTTTACTCGCCCTAAGATATTCTAGTGATAATTATAATTTTGGATATAAATGGGATATAGGGAAAAACTCTGTACAAAAAAAGTGACTCACTTATTTCCTGCAGCTAGTAATCAATAGAAACATAACCGAGCATCATTAAATAAAAAAATAATAGAGGTATAATTTATTTATAATAGGTAATATTGTTCGAAATATTTAATAATCTATGGGTCCTCTTTTATTTTGAATAACCTTTTCAACCCTTTTTGGCATTGACTTGATTAGGTTCTGGCAAATCTCATCTCCAAGAATTGAATTCCATTCGGATATGAAATTCACAATCAAATCCTCTTTGTTTCTCAACTGCTTTCTCGAGGGCCTGTACTTTATAATGCTCCATAAGTTTTCTATGGGGTTGAGGTCAGGAGATTGGGGCGGCCATGTCATAAAATTCACCTGCTTCTCATCAAAGTATTCCTTCATCAATTTTGATTTGTGACAGGGAGCATTATCCTGCATAAAAATGAGCTTGGTGGGGTCGATTTGCACCTTTTCAGCAGAAGGGGGCAGACAAGACTCTAAAAATTCTTTGTACCACTCGCTCCTGAGGGTCTTTTCAATAGGTTTTAAGAAACCAGTTCGATGAAAAGAAAACCATCCCCAGAACATTATACTGAACGGATGCTTGACAGTACTTACTGCTAAATTCAAAGAGCTTTCAAAGCTTCTTCTTCGGATTTTAGATCGCTTATCCTTTGAATTTAGCTCAACTTTCGTTTCATCGGAGAAGAGAACATTTAGTAAAAAATATCAGGTGAGTTACTTTTATCGAACAGTACTGTATAATCTAAAAATATTTTCTGGTGTATGAATCACTGAAAAAGCCCTTTGAGTTATTCAGCTAGAAAGAGAACAGGTTAAAATCGTATTGTGTCAGCCCCACTATGTCTTCCTAACTGAGAAATTCTGAGCGGGAAACGATTATTCAGGCCTTCAGTAATGGTACCAACATTCATACTCTGGCTCCCATCTTGAAAGTCCTTTCAAGAACCATCAAGAGAACAGTGAATAAGTTTTAAATAGAGGGAACAGTAGAGAGGAAAACTGGATCAGGAGGTTGCATCAGGAAGTGGGATCATTATTTCAACTTAGAGATGAAGAGATCAATTAGAAAAGATCCAACTCAATCCATAAGATGTTTGGCACATGAAAGAGAAATTTCAGCTATGACAGCCCCAAGATCAGTGAAAAAAGAAAATAAAATCGTACGTGAAATCTGTGAGACACATTGTTACACCAGAACAGAAAGATAGAAGGTTAAAGAGGGCGAAAATCATCTTGAATAAGTTGGACAATGACCCTTGAATAATATATGAACTTTCAATCGTTCGCTATGATTAATGAATTAGGAACATTTTCATTTATGATCACTTTCATCAGGATTCTTCTGTTGAGCTTGGAGAGTAATTATACATTCTTATTGCTCAACGTAGAGTCCAGTAGCGTTATAAAAACCCCGAAGAATTCCAGTAAGATATCTTTAATCATTTCTTAGATAGAACAGTTCAAAGATAATCCGACAATTGGGCAATTTTGCTTTTATACAATTTGGACATTTTTGCTGTTACATACATACAGATATAATTTCTTTCATTTTTTTCTCTGTTGGCCAAATAAATATTTAAAAAAAAAAACAAGCAAAAAGGAAGTAGTGGTTTGTTCAGGGCTAACAACGTAGCAGTGGCGCCACTCTTTCTTTTTGTAGATAATCAAAACATATAAAATAGCAGACGCCATATTAAAACCATTGTAATTGACAAAACACAGGAGCAGACGATCTTTTTTGTTCATCATCTTTTTTATTCTTCGCCTCCTCATCCTCCTTCTTCTAAGTCTCGTCATCATTCTACTCCAACTCCTCATTCTTTTTCTTCTAACTATAATTTTTACAAGACGGGAGAGTCCATGATACATAAAATTGGCAGCTACTTTTCAATGACCTTGTATTCAGACGTTCTACACGAGATATGGCAACTATATTCAATGCACGGACGAATAGTAAATTTTTATATGTACAAGATGGTCTTAAGAATTTAAAATCTTCTTTGGACATATTCGATAAAGGCGTTTATTAAAACATGTCTGGTTGTGTAGCGGTTGTTAGTTCAATTCCATGGTCTGGTACTCGCCAGTCTCGTAGTCGGCTTAAACTTGAACAGCTGACGTATCAAGGAAGAGAGCTCATCAGATAACCTGCCATGAAAATATTACACCATGTCTCAGGCATTAGGTCACTTAGACGTGGTGTAATGGTTAACAAGCTATTCTCGTTAGAACAATTACGATTCAGTAGTGAGTTCAATGTCCTTCTTGGGTTCTCCATGCTTTCGGCCTTGGGCCATATTTAAGCTTCGTTTACAAAATAGAGCACTTCAGCCTGATGTAATGGCTAGCCAGCTTCTTTCGCTAAATCAATAACGACAGAATGGTGAGTTCGATCCTCACTGGGTTCCCCATATTTTCGGCCTTGTGACACATCAAATTATTAGGCACTTCGTCGTGGTGTAATGGTTAGCAAGTTTGTCTCGCTAGATCAATTACGACAGAATAGGGAGTTCGATCCTCAACGGGTGCCCCGCACTTTTAGCCTTGTGCCACATCTAAGATTACAAAATCATTAGGACTTCCAGGTAATGTAATAGTTAGCAAGCTTGTCTAGCAAGATCATTTACGAGTGGATAATGAGTTCGATCCTAACGGGATTCCCCATATTTTCGGCCTTGTGCTACATCTATGATTGGAAAACCATTGGGCACTTCGATGTGGTGTAATGGTTAGTAAGTTTGTCTCGTTAGATCATTTACGACAGAATAGTGAGTTCGATCCTCACTGGGTGCTCCATACTTTCGGCTTCGTTTAGAAAATTGTTATAGCACATCAACGTGGTGTAATGAATAGCAAATTTGTCTCGCTAATTCACAAAACCCGGGAGCAGACGGAGTTTCTTGTTGCTGTTGTTCTTCTTCTTCTTCTTCTTCTTCTTCTTCTTCTTCTTCGTCTTCTTCTTCTACACCTCCTCATCCTTATTCTTCTCCGCCTCCTCATCCTTCTTCTTCTAAGCCTCCCCACCATTCTTCTCCTCCTCCTTCTTCTTCTTCTTCTTCTTCTTCGCCTCCTCATCCTTCTTCGCCTCCTTATCTTTCTTCTTCTAAGCCTCTCCACCCTTCTTCTCCACCTCCTCATCCTTCTCCTTTTTCGCCTCCTCCTCATCCTTCTTCTTTTAAGCCTCCTCATCCTTCTTCTTCTAAGCCTCCCCACCATTCTTCTCCAACTCCTCCTTCTTCTTCTTCTTCTTCTTCTTCTTCTTCTTCTTCTTCTTCTTCTTCTTCGCCTCCTCATCCTTCTTCGCCTCCTTCTTCTTCTTTCTTCTTCTTCTTCTTTTAAGCCTCTCCACCTTCTAAGCCTCCCCATCTTCTTCTCCAACTCCTCCTCCTCCTCCCTCCTTCTTCTTCTTCTTCTTTTTCTTCTTCTTCTTTCCCTCATCCTTCTTCTTTTAAGCCTCCTTATCCTTCTTCTTCTTCTTCTAACCTTCCTCGTTCTTCTTCTTCTTTTTCTTCTTTTTCTTCTTCTTCTTCCTTCATGACTATCTCTAATTCCCATGTATTTGTAACTCTTATTAAACGTTGTTATTTTATCTCTCCCAATCACCGTTCAGCCATCGTTCTATACAAGCTCGTTAGCGAGGTTATGCTCTGTTTTTCTCGGTCTCTCTTGCCTTCAATCTGTCCTGTGAGTGTCAAATTTTCCAAGCTATCTCTCCTCATTATCCGCCCTCTGAAATTCCAATTATCTCTTTCTGATGCTAAGTATAATTGTTCTTTTTGTTCGCATCTTCTCTAAACCCTTCGGCGCTGCTAAACAAATGAAAAGCGTCAATTTTCTTCGCATCTCAGCCACGATTCGTATTCTACGAGCCTCCCTAGAACGACCATTATCCAGTCGGCTTGAACCAACAAGCGGTCAGGGGGACACACATGTTGCTAAGTAACACATGTGTTTCCTCGTCTGGACACAGGGCATTCGGTCTGCAAGAATTCGTGCCACTTGGACGATATGATATGTCGACGGTCGCTTGGACAATGTCTGGAAGTCAATATTGGATTGGACTCAGTATATGATTAATAATGTTGGCATGTAATTTGGGTTGTCGACAGGAGGGTGTTTGCAAACATTAATACACGCATGCGCGCGTGCGTACACTGAAAAACCTATTTATATAAGGATCTCGATTGTATACAATTTCAAATATAAGTGGTGTGTATCTAAGTGGGATGGAAGTGTTATTTACTGATCTTAGTACACAATACACGACAAAAGTTTGGCACTCCTCTCTGCATTTAATAATTAGCGAGTTTCATGCCTTAAATTTAACTGCTAAATTAAAACTTTAATGCATAACGTTCAATTATTTTTAAGAGAGTCGGTTACCTAAAATTTTAAATTCGGCAACCCTAAGTTACCATTAGCCAGCAAGTTAAGTTAGGCAGAAAGGGCTAATCGCACCTATCGAGATCCCTTCCGATTTCTTGCCTCCCTGCCAACTACAGTCTTCAAAAAAATAAATGCAACGTCTATCGCCATCTTTTGTCTCCCCGGAACCCGATCCAATTGGGCTTACGATCATGTCACGTTGAAACACCGGTTTCTGTACAATCACAGAGGTTAAGCAACGTTGTTCATTACCTGAGGGTAATATCAGCTTGGGTGTGCGGATGGTGTAATTGATAATGGCTTAGAATTTTTCATCGGAGATCCGAGTTCCAATTCCTAGTGCGTTCGTTATATTCAACTGGGAAAGGTATGGATGCACCTTTTCTCTCCCCCAGCTATGGATTAATTAGTTTTGTACATCCACATCATAATTATCTAAAATAAATAAAACAAAATAAAACCCCGTACAAAATATTTACGTTTCGGCATTAAATAAGAGTTTGATAAGATGCTAAACAAAAAAACGGCGCTACTATAGTTATGATATCGACCGAGGCATTTCCAACCTACCGTAAATGACGATGCACTCATTATTGCTGGAAAATGCGCAGGAAAAATGGTGACCTGTTTACAGTTTTTATTTTAAATGACATCAAATCAGTTTACAAAAAGTAAAATCACTAGTTGATGATTTTTAAAATTCCCTCCCATTGAAAATATTCATTAGGGTTTCATTTTAAAAGTTGTTATTTGTTATCGAATCCACAGACAAATTATTCCTTTGGGAACTAATTAGAACTTCGTAGAGACATTGCGGTATTACGGTGTTTGCTGTAAGAATGGTAAGTAAGAATGCGTTATTTCGGTGTAAGGAATACCGTGGTATACTTGCGCCAGTAATTGTGGCTAGCTAAGTTTAAGATAAGACAGATCGATGACAAGATTTCCCCTATACCTCCCTTTGGCCATGTGCCACATTGTTGTATTACCAACAAAATAAATATTACTTTTCTCTGTGATACAAATTATATATATGAGAACTAGTTAGGACTACATAGAGACTTTGAGGTATTATGGTGATTGTAGAAAGAATGTGTTATTGCTGGAAAATACTCAGAAAAAATGGTGACCTGTCTACTGTTCTTTTTAAATGACATCAAATCAGTTTACAAACATTAAAATCACTGATTTTTTTTTTATTTCTTTGTATAAAAATTGTTAACGAATTTTAATACATAACCAGTTCATGGTTCACTGCCTTTAAACCTAACTCTAACCCTACCCTTGACCTAACCGTAACCTATAAGACTAACCCCTAACCCTAACATATATCACACTTCCAACAGTTGGTAAATATCATGCTATAGTTGAAAATAAACGGTTTGGTTTGGTTTCTTTTACGGCATATCAACCTCAATGGGTTATTTAATGCTGACAAGATTTTTATTGCTGGCTTCATTTCGTTTGTTTTCTTTTACGGTATATCAACCTCAATGGGTTATTTAATGCTGACAAGATTTTTATTGCTGCTAATATTTTTTTCAAAATAATGTATTGCTGGTAATATTTCTTTCTTCAAAAATGTATTGCTGGTAAAAATGTATTGCTGGTAATAATCATTTACAAGAATATATTGCTAGTAATATTTTCCCTTCAAAAATCTATTGCTGGTAATGATTTATTGCTGGTAATAATTTATTGCTGGTAATAATCATTTACAAGAATATATTGCTGGTAATATTTTTTTCCTCAAAAATGTGTTGCTGGTAATATTTATTTTCTTCGAAAATGTATAGCTATCAAAAATAGATTGTAAAAAAAGGGTAAAAATAGGTTTTAATACCAGTACTGAGTTTTTTGAGGAAAAATTATTAACAAGAATACTAATGTATTTCTGGTAATAATTTTCCCTAAAATATTAATTATTTTAAACTTTCGTTGTGTTTAGACCCCAGTTAACTATTTGCTTATAGTTGGGGCCCTAACAGGTGCTACCATTCCGGGTCAGGGTAGACATAAGAACACCAGCAATAAAGCGATGGTTCCACGCTCCACAAGACGTACTTTCTCGGATTACCCAGGGCTTGGTTATAGTTTATCGTCATACCCTGGACGGGAAAATCATACCCAGGACAGTATGTCATACTATAATCCCAAGCAAAAAAAAAAAATCCAACCAGTTCTTTTATTGTCCTTTCTTTACTTCTCTTCACTAAAGTATTCTCAATCTCTTTCCCCCGCTGTAGTCACCCAAACCCCTTCATTCTAGTGGCATTACCGCCTTGTTTGAGGGGAAATGATAAAAGAATTATCTTCAGGAAGTATTTTCTTCAAAATCCAGACGTTGCTTTGTTCAATAAATACATATATATATATATATATATATATATATATATATATATATATATATATATATATATATATATATATATATATACGAAGAAACACTTATTTATAATCTGATTTACACAACTCGCGACGATATTAACAATATTAATGCATTCTAGAACTGACAAAGCCAGAACACTGGGCTTTATTAGAACTGTCTTGTCGGAATCTCATAAATTATAATGCGGTGTAATAAATGTATTTTGATACGAATGTCGGTCAAAAAGCAATGACATTTCATCTTTACTACCAATAGATGTAACAACAGAAGCACACAAATCATAGAAAAAAATGAACACAAAATAATAATAATAATAATAATAATAATAGCACATATACTAAAATATTGTCAGCCCAAAATACAGATTCTGTGATAAATACCCAGAAACAATTGATCATCTTGTATCAGGTTGCACGATATTGGCTCTCATTGAGTACAAAACCCGGGATGACAGAGTGGGCCAATATCTGCACTGGAAAATTTGCAACTTCTACGGGAAGGAAACTGAAAGAAACTGATATGAACAC
>CAHIKZ030000095.1:252500-260000 GCA_903632075.3 Acanthosepion pharaonis
GGGTTGTACTTTTCAGAACAATTTTTTGTATCTCTTTGAGGCATGGGCTTCCAGGAATCCCTTCAATTAGTCTACTGCAATCTTTTCTTTTATTATTATTATTATTATTATTGGCAGATAAAAGTCCATCAGCACCCCTTCGCTAAAGGTCAGCCTATGTCCTTTCCTTTCTTCTCTTTAATAATAATAATAATAAGTGTCAAATCTCACGACATCATCACTACTACTACTACTACTACTGCTGCTACTGCTGCTGCTTCTGCTACAGTAAAGTCTCCACCTTTTCCTCTCTTCTCTTAATAATCTTAACCAGAAAGACCCGTGAAAATTTCATCGTTTTCCGATTTGGATTTTTTGATGAATCAGTTACTGATTAAATAACCTCAAGGCGACATTTAGGACAAAAAAAAACTAATCTGGAGAAATTCCCTTATCGCGTCGTTAAATATTTGAGCTTAAAAACTTTCACAGCATATTCCAATAACAATTATAAATATGATTGCCGGTCGTTATTTTAAGAAGTAAGGGGGTACAAATTAAAAAAAGATTTGAAATTGAAGACTTTTCCATTTCATTGAAACAGCCATTAAACGCGTCTATCTTCCCTTCTTTCTTTCATTCATTGATTTTCTGACTGAAACCAAGTAGCGTCTTTGAAATGTCTTTTTTCTTCTCACGCGATCAAAACGGAATAGTCCATTATTTATGAGGTACTGGTAGAATATGTTAAACATTTTCATGTTGCCTTCTTTCTTTTTTTCTTTCTGTCATTAATAGTGTCTTTTCACTTCTTTCCACGCAATCAAAACGGAATAGTCCATTATTTATGACGCATTGGCAAGAGATGTTAAGCACTTATATGTTCCCCTTATCTTTCTTTCTTTCTTTCTTTCTTTCTTTCTTTCTTTCTTTCTTTCTTTCTTTAGTCTTGACTTGTTTTCCTCTTTCTGCTCGAGCAAAACAGAATAGCTCATTATTTATGAGGTATTGGCCGAGCGTAACGGTCGTGATAACACACGATGGGAGTGACAAGCACAATTATTAAATAATAATAATAATAATAATAAAAATGGAAGATCTTACAGCATTACTATTACTACTATTACTGCTACTACATTAGCGTCTCCTGTCTTTCATCTCTTTTCGTTATAATAATAATAATAATAATAATAATAATAATAATAATAATAATAATGAATGAATGAATGAATGAATGGCCAATCTAATACCATCATCACTACCACTACTACTACTACGGCAGTGCAGTCTCTACCCTTTCCTCGCTTCTCTTTAATAATTATAGGCAGAGTTCTTTTATTGGGGATGGAAAAGATGGCGATTGGTAGAGAGCGAGCAGAAATCGCAAACAATTAAAATATTTCGACGCCAGCTAAAGTAGATCCGACCTGCATTCAGATATTTTTTTTTTCTTTCGGCGTATGGCAAA
Source organism: Acanthosepion pharaonis (assembly GCA_903632075.3). NCBI lineage: Eukaryota > Metazoa > Mollusca > Cephalopoda > Sepiida > Sepiidae > Acanthosepion > Acanthosepion pharaonis. The sequence continues at coordinate 253,948 of CAHIKZ030000095.1, forward strand.
AACTACGAGTTCTTTTCGAAGGTAAAACTTCTTTTTTTTCCTTCGTCGCTGCATTCTTAAATAATAATAATAATAATAATAATAATAATAATAATAATAATAGTAAGTGGCAAATCTCACGCAATAATTACTACTACTACAACTCCTACTACAGTAAAGTCTCTGCACTTTCTTTCCTCTCTGATGAATCTTAATTCTTATGATAATGATTGAATCAGCTCATGGCGAGTTTTATGACAAAAAAAAAATATTCGTAGTAAGTCCCCTCCCACATGGTTAAATAGTTGAGCTTGGTTTATCTTCTACATCGGCACCATCTTAAATGGTAATAACTAACCGAAAACTCTTTCTTTTTCTTTTCTTTTTATTAATCCATGTATTTATAAGCAAGGGTATAAAAATGAGGGGAAAAAATGACAACTTTCGCCATTTCACTGAAACAGTCCTTAAACATTTCTATCTTCGCTTTTTCTTTATTTATTTCTCTCGCTGAAACCAAGTAGCGTCTCTGATATGCCAGTTCCGTGTTTTCATACCGTCAAAAAGGAACAGTCCATTATGTATACGGTATTGGCAGGGCGTAACAGTCGTGCGAACTAAGGCACTAACTAACTAAGGTGGGGAGGGAAAAGAAGATATATAACTGGGATCTTTCATCATTTTCTACCATTTATCAATTCAACATGACAAAGACGAATTGATAATTTTAATTATATTTTATGTTAATTATATTTTATGAATATGTCCTGAAGATGGTTTATTAGACCGAAACGTCTGACGTTGACATATTAACATTAAAACAGCATAAATGTATAAAAGGATTTTTTTTGTTTTTTTCCGTATATTTTTCTCCATACTGTCGGATCTATATCCATATATTTGCTTATATATATATATATATATATATATATATATATATATATATATATATATATATATATATTAAGTCTATCAAAACAAATTGGTATCGCAGGAAAAAAATTGGAAAAATAGACAGGAGGAGAAACATCCGAATAGGGCGAAATAAATCGACCAGAGCCTTACGTTTCTAGCCCAAAGAAAAACCGAAGCCAGTGATAAAGCTAAAACGTAGAGTGCTCAATACGGTAAGTAGAGCTGGGATAAATGAAATAAATCCTAAAGAGCCAGAAACAATCTAGCTAGGTTTCACCTAAACTGTTCTTCAGGGTTAGCTGATTCCATATATATATATATATATATATATATATATATATATATATATATATATATATATATATATATATATATATAATACTAGTGGTAAATATACACACATACATAAAAATATATAAATATATATACATACATGCGTACACATACATATATATATTGTATAAAAAAAAATTCCAAGAGGATAGAATCCAGGTAGAACTCAATGTCCAGGACAGAGTATATATATATATATATATATATATATATATATATATATATATATATATGTGTGTGTGTGTGTGTGTGTGTGTGTGTGTGTGTGTGTGTGTGTGTGTGTGTATTTAGGCAGCAATCCTTCTTTCATGCACATTTCATTGAATACGACAGACAAGGTGCCCTCATTTAGTTATTTATACAATTTCTCATGCGATCTAATATTTTTTTTTACTTTTCGGATGATAAATTATATAAAAACTGTCCGAATGTTCTTTTTATCCGAGCGCTTTCGGCTATACATTTAGCCATTTTCAAGGATTAAATATTTCAACTATTAAATAAGAAATAGTTTGTTGTATGTATGTTTTATAAAATGTTTTCATTTTTCAAAACACGGTCAAAACATTGTGTCCATGTTCGAAGTTAATATTATTAAGTGTTGTTTTTTGTTTTTTTTAATAAGGCTTCCATTATTTTTATATATGTGTGTGTGTTTGTTTGTGCGTGCGTGTGTGTCTGTGTGTGCATGTGCGTGCGTGTGTGTGATAGAGATAACGATGTATACATATCATGATTAAGAATATTGGGGAAATATGTATGAAAATGTGTAAATGTTTTCTTTATTAAGACATCATCAGAGTTAATTTCTTACTGTGCATAAAAGTTCGCTGTAGTCCTAAAGGATGAAACGCTTAACAAGATTTCCACTTTGTCATACATTTTCCTCAAGTATATGAATATTTGATTTCATCATTTCTTCAATCCGTTTGTATATTCAAGATGGTGAAGTAAATTTCCCCGCTTGAAACGTATTCTGAGCCAATGTGAATCGAAATGTATTCTGAGCCAATGTGTATCGAAACGTATTCTGAGCCAATGTGTATCGAAACGTGTTCTGAGCCAATGTGTATCGAAATGTATTCTGAGCCAATGTGAATCGAAACGTATTCTGAGCCAATGTAAATCGAGACGTATTCTGAGCCAATGTGTATCGAAACGTATTCTGAGCGCCAATGTGAATCGAAACGTATTCTGAGCCAATGTGAATCGAAACGTATTCTTAGCCAATGTGAATCGAAAAGTATTCTGAGACAATGTGAGTCGAAACGTATTCTGATCCAATGTGTATCGAAACGTATTCTGAGCCAATGTGAATCGAAACGTATTCTGGGCCAATGTGAATCGAAACGTATTCTGGGCCAATGTGAATCGAAACGTATTCTGAGCCAATGTGAAAACATCAGATTTTTTTTTATTCTTAAGAGTTTCATGGTCTGGTCGAATATTTATACGTTTAATAAAGACATTTACCACCTTTCCCAATATTATCTCCTCCTGAAGTTACTATATAACCCATTAAAATCTGTTGTTACTTAGAAACGAGATGTGCGTGGGAAATTTAACTAGTAGGGGTCACGATTTATAATGTTAAGCTTTTTCTACGAGATTCTCCTAGTGCTGAAGAAAACGTTTCAAATTATGTGTTACGATATGAGAGTACCGTTAAAAAAATAATTTAAAAAAATCTATGCATGCTGTTGTGAGTGCTTTCTACTTTATTTCCTTTAAAACGACCAACGGACGCAGTGGAACGTCATACACAATTTCGGCAAGTTCCCTTTTTCAAGTTTTGACTCGACACCAAACGATTAAACCGATAGCAGGAGGAACTTGCGAAAGGTATCATAAAGTTCATCCTTGACGTGGCCCGGGGATCAATCAAGATAGTGGGTTACGTTAATGTGCAGATAAGGGTTAACAAGAACAAGTTATAATTATAGTTATTGCCTTGGGAGTCCGTTCCACAGAGCAGTTATTGGCGGAAAGAAAGCCTTCGAGTTGCCTTAAGAAGTAACCCCTTAATAACTATCTTCATGGAGCTACATGTTAGGAAGTATGTATGTTTTTGAGTCAGGGGAAACCTCTCAGTCGCTGTGAGGACCATACATATTTGAACATTCTGAATTGGCGCTACAAAATCACCAACAAAAAACTGTATAAGATAAAAGAAATGACATTATTTGAGGACTTTTAAAAAGTCGGTAATTTTAAGAAGTGGTCCCTTAATAACTACTTTCAGAGTGCTACGTGTTAAGAAGTATGTATAATGTTTTGGTCGAGGGAAACATTTAGTTCTCTGTGATGACAATACCTATTTGAACATCCTGAATTGGCGCTACAGAATCACAAAGAACTGTATCAAATAAGAGAGGCGACATCACTTGAGGACTTTCAACAGCAGCAACGAATGTTCTGAGTTTATTCGGATGGTTTAAGAAGTGAGCCCTTAATAACTACCTTCATGGAGCTACCCGTTAGGAAGTGCGTATGTTTTTGAGCGAGGGAAACTCTGTGATAACCATACATATTAAGTTATATAACATAACAAGTTAAGATTTTAGTGATCGGGGTAACATTGTCTTGGGAATCCGTTCCACAGAGCAGTTGTTCGCGGCAAGATAGCTTTCGAGTGGGACATACTTCCCGCCCGAAGTAGCGATAGCGTAAAGAAAGGTTTGCCACATCCTGGCTGGGTGAGAGGGGTTAGAGGGTGGAAAATAATTCATCACCAACAAGGATGCGGCAGGGATTCTTTTGAAGTCTATCGAGACAGGAAAATGAGGTCTGTGTAGCACCTACCCAAATATGACGACAGTGATCCATTTTCGGCCTGAGCCAACTCTTGTAAAGATAGCGGTTAGCATGAGGTACCAGGGATTTACTTGAGCGGCACAGGGAGCCGACAATTTTACCCGCATCCTTAGCAATGGATCGTGTGTACGAGTTCCACTTGTGGTCAGGTGTGGTTCTGAGGCCCAATATTCCCTCAAAGAACGGTGCCTGAAGGGACCGTCCGCCTCTCATGACGGAGGTATTTTGAGGTCTGATCGGCGGTAATGGAATGTAACTAGTTTAGTTTTTGAGGCATTGACTGTAAACAGCCATTTTTTCCCTACTGGGAAGATAATGCTAGACCGGAAGAGAGATTAGCTGCCAATCTCTGATCGTTAGGAAATTTAGAGATGCGCCTGTATATCGTCGTATCATTGGCATAGATGTCTACAAATGTTCTGAGTATATTCGTAGGCAGATCATTTACGTAAATCAAAAAATCGATTATTTTAAGAAGTGGCACCTTAATAACTACCTTCATGGATCTACGCGTTAAGAAGTAGGTATGTTTTTGAACGAGGGAAACGTGTAGTTCTGTGACGACCATATGTATTCGAACATCCTGAATTGACGCTACAGAATCACCAACAAAGAACTGTATAAGATAAGAGAAATGACATTATTTGAGGACTTAAAAAAAGCCGGTTGTTTTAAGAAGTGACCCTTTAACAACTACCTTCATGGAGCTACCCGTTATTAAGTGTGTATGTTTTTGAGCCAGGGGAAACGTGTCAGTCTCTGTGAGGACTATACATATTTGAACGTTCTGAATTGGCGCTACAAAATCACCAACAAAGAACTGTATAAGATAAAAGAAATGGCATTATTTGAGGACTTTTAAAAAGCCGGTAATTTTAAGAAGTGGTCCCTTAATAACTACTTTCAGAGTGCTACGTGTTAAGAAGTATGTATAATGTTTTGGTCGAGGGAAATGTGTAGGTCTCTGTGATGACAATACATATTTGAACATCCTGAATTGGCGCTACAGAATCACAATCAAAGAACTGTATCAGATAAGAGAGACGACATCACTTGAGGACTTTCAACAGCGGCAACAACTGAAATCGATAGCACATTCAACTCCAAGAGAAAATAATGACATAATCAAGATGTTGATTTTCCACACTACCACAAACAAAAGGTCAGGATGGAAACACCCATCTGTACTGGAAAGAGCAATAACAATTACCGGACTTTAGAAACCTATTTAACTGCGTCCTGGGTATGACGATAAACTACATCCCCGTCCTAGGTAAGACGATAAAATACATCCACCATCAAGGCCTCTGATCAGGTGGTTATGAGGAGCATGAAACGACCTCTTAATTGATGGCGTTCCCAGCTCCACCCTGGCCCGGGGTGGTAGCACCTGTTAGGGTCCCAGCTATGGGCAAATAGTTGACACCCAATCTTTTGTAAAAATAGGTTTTAAGACCAGAAATACCTTGTAATAAGAAAAAAAAAATATATTACCATCAATAATTTTGGAAGGGAAAATTATTATCAGCAATACTTAAAAAAAGTAATAGCAATACAAACAGCTATACATTCTTTGAAAAAATATTACCAGCTATAGATTCCTCCAAAGAAAAATATTCCCAGAAATAGATTTTTGAAGAAAAAGATATTACCAGCAATACAAATTTTGTCGGCATTAAATAACCCATTGAGGTTGATATACCGTAAAGCAAAATAAACCAAATCAGACCTATTTAAATGAAAAATTGTTTTAAGAGAAAGATTTTATAAATTTAATACGGAAGTAGTACTGGCTGCTCGGTCAATGAATGCCAAATGTTTCCTTGTAGGGAAAAGGCTAATATCAGTACTGGAAAGAGGGATAACAGCTACTGGTCTTGAGAGATCTGTTTTCCTGAATAATTGTTTTAAGAGAAAGATTTTATAAATTTGAAGCCAAAGAAATACTGGCTGCTCGGTCAATGAATGCCAAATGTTTCCTTGTAGGGAAAAGGCTAATATCGATACTGGAA
>CAHIKZ030000095.1:265000-272500 GCA_903632075.3 Acanthosepion pharaonis
TTGAAATGTTAATCATCGTAGACAGTGGTTTGGTAAAGGGGAAGGACCCCAGCCACAGCCGAGAAGGGAACTTCATGGGCAAAAGGTTCTTTTAATCTGGTGGGATCGCCAAAGAATAATCCACTTTGAATTCTTACCACCTAAGGCAACAATTAATGCTCAAATATACTGTCAGCAATTAGAGCGTTTGAACCAAGCTTTGAGAAAAAAAGACCCGCTCAAGTGAATCGAAAAGAGGTGATGTTTCATCAGGAAAATGCGTGACCCCACACAGCAAGAATGACGTCACAAAAGATCGAAGAACTTGGTTGGGAGAAAATTCCTCATCCACCTTATTTTCCTGATCGTGCTACTTCAGACAACCATTTGTTTTGTAGCTTACAGAATCATTTGGAAGAAACAGCTTTTGTAACACACGAAAAGGTTAAAATGACATTTGTGAGTTCTTCGAATCAAAGCCAAAAGAATTTTACAGTAATGGAATTAGTAAGCTTGTTAATAGATGGAAGGAAGTCATAGATAATCAGGGAAAATACATTGTTGATTGAATCTGTAATTAAATTGTAAAATTTGGTCACTTGTTTTCTTTATTCAAAAATTCGGACAGAACTTATGGGATGACCTGATATATATATATATATATATATATATATATATATATATATATATGATTGAAAATAACTCCTATTTTATGTATAATATATAGGTAGATGAGATAGTCCATCTTTCATAAAATAGGGATTTGCTTTTCAATCACCGTGTGTGTGTATATATATATATATATATATATATATACTAATTTTTTGTTTAAGCGTTATTTCAGATGGAAACACATATTTGAATAAATGCCCTGTTTATTTAATTAAACAGTATTTGTATTACATTTACCGCCTTGTATATTCGAGAAATCTTAGTAACTAATAAATAGTAAGTTATTCCAAAATTCGCTTGAAGATACAGCAGAACTAGTGCTTTTAATTTAATTCTATAATTAAATTTGAAGTTTTTACCTTCGGTTTTTGAAACATGGTAATTCCTGTGTAGCGAAGAAACCATATTTTAAATCAGTTAATTTATAATATTTATGCTCTGTAAATTTACATTGAGCACTATTTTGTAAATAAAAATATCAATAAGAACACCGGATTATATATCTTACTGTTATATATATATATATATATATATATATACACACGAAATGACATACAAAATACAGGAATTGACGCCCATATCACGGGGAAACACCGGTTCCCGTACAATCACCCAAGTTAAGAATCGTCGAGCCTGCATGAATGATTGCTTGGAGATGCCATCTACCGAAATCTTGAATGTGCGGGTGGTGCTATGTATAATGGTTCGGTATTGTTAATTGGTGGGCCGAGTTCCAATTCCACTTGGGTTTGTTATGTTCACTTAAGTGCAAATACCCTTGGGAAACATGTAAATCTAATTCTTCTCCCCTCCAGCTATGGGTTAATTAGTAAGCCTTGTATCATTATATCATTATTATATCAAGAAATAAATAAAATTGCGTACCAAATATTTAGATTTCGTCATTAAATAAACCATAGAGTTTGGTATATCACTAAACAAAAACAAAAGTTCAAGGGGTTTAACCTGTGCAAATGTTAACGAATGCCTATATACAGAATCGGGAAATGGCAGCGGAAATTACCCGGACCCATAATGAGGAAGGGGTACCTGAGTAATTTGACCCTCACGAGGAAATTTGAGCGCAAGAGAGATGAGGGAAGTCAGTAAGCCAATTAACCTGCTTACGGTCAAATCACGCTGAAACACCGGTTCTCGTTCGATCACCGAAGTTAAGCATCAGCGAGCCAGGTCAGTACTTAGATGGGGGACCGCTTGGGAACACCTGGTACTGTAAGCCCCCAAAGTCCAACCCTTACCTCACAGTCGCCCGGAACTTCGTTCCTGGTAGGGCCACCCAAGGCGGACAGGTCTGACACACACGCCGGCTAACAAGGGCTCTGGTGAAAATCCAAGGAGCGTCTGCATCGGTAACCGGCGGCTTCTGGTCGTTCCTGTCTCTGCGTCGGGAAACCCACGTTAAACTCGGCCTTGTGCCACATGCAACCCTCGTGAAGGGTGGCTAAATACCGAATCGAGTCGAGCTTCTCGGCTTGTCGGTCGAACTCTCTGCTACTGAACAGAGAGGAACCCGGACGAGGCTCCGCCGAAGGGCAGAGTCTCGTTCGGGGAGGTTGACCAACCCGATCCTGTTTATACGGTTTATACGGGCATTTTTTGGCCGAGCCTACGGGCTCGGGAAACCCACGTTAAACTCGGCCTTGTGCCATATGCAACCCTCGTGGTGGGTGGCTAGATACCGAATCAAGCCGAGCTTCTCGGCTTGACGGTCGAACTCTCTGCCTCTGAGCAGAGAGGAACCCGGACGACGCTCCGCCGAAGGGTAGAGTCTCGTTCGGGGAGACCAACCCGATCCCGTTTATACGGATTCTACGAGCATTTTATGGCCGAGCCTACGGGCTCGGAAAACCCACGTTAACTCGGCCTTGTGCCACATCTTTTCCTCGTGGGGGTTGGCAAGTAAATATCGAATCGAGTCGAGCCGATAGTAGTTCACTCCAAACCAGAGTGACAGTCATACTAACACCTTCCACATCTTGTATTATTATTTCATGTAATATACCTTCGTTATTTCTTCTCTTGTGGTTCGTTTTGTTCTTCTTTGGCCCTATCTTGGGCCATAACAGATGTGTTCTCCCAAATGATGGTTAAATGTAACCGTAAGCTCAGTTCTAACAGTTTCCTTTCTCGAATTTCTCCCTTGTAGAATTATCTTCCGATTCCATTCGTCCAGCCAAATTTGATCTTCAAAAATTTAAATGAAAAGTTAATCGCTTTCTACTGATTTCTTCCTGTTTTCACTTCTATAGTTCGCGCTCCTTAATCGTGTTTCTGTTCTTTAATTCTTCCAAACCCAGTAACAGCTTGTGACTTTAATTCCTTGCTTGGGTGGAATTGATTTAAAGAATTGTGTGCCAGAGGGATTAAAATATATCTAATAATCAGCCATTGCTAGAATTTAACATATTTTTAGTCCTGTAAAAATATTTGTAAAAAAAAAAAAGTGTAATATATATATTTGTGGATATATATATATATATATATATAGTTAAACTTAAAGATCGTCCTTCACTGACGATCCGTTTAGGTGAAACCTTCGTAGGTTTGTCTGGCTCTCTAGGTTTAACTAGGTCTGCTTTACTTATTGTATTGAGCACTTTATTTACTTATTTTGGGTACTCGTATTGTGTTTTATTTCTTTGGACTTTGGACTTGCATGCTAGACGATTATTTTCGGTTAACGTCCATGTTCTTGGTTCTTTCTTTTTTTGTACCTTTTTTCCCCCTTTGGTATTGATTTGATTATTTGCAAATCAAGACGCCGAAGTTTTTCCGAACGAGTATAATTTCTTATACTTATAAGATTACTACTATTAATATATATATATATATATATATATATATATATATATATATATATATATATATATATATGCAAACAATATTGTTTCCTCAGCTCATCAGTGTGTCTGGACATCGATTGCATCAAACCGGGATCGAAAATCGACCGATTTGTCATCAGTCAAAGACTTTACTCCGAAGGCATCGGCGCATGTTGATATAATCTAGGCGAGACCTATTAACAATATATATATATATATATATATATATATATATATATATATATATGTGTGTGTGTGTGTGTGTGTGTGTGTGTAGTAATCCGTTGGTATAATCCAGGCGAGTCCTATTAACACAACATAGAATATGAAATATGTTAAATCTGACTCACAGAAGAGCGCTCAGTGTTTTTATTAAACAGAGGAAATTGTGAAGTAATATATATATATATATATATATATATATATATATATATATATATATATATATATACAGTACGAGGCAAAAATGACATGTAAGTAATTGAATTCGTTTATTAATACAGGGTATTAATACAGGTATACATATATATACTGGCTAAATTCTTTAGTAAGTGAGTCATGACCTCAACTCAACTGAAAACCTTTTGGCGATAATAGACAATCGTGCCCGTAATAGGAATGTTAACACAGAATTATAGCTTTTTCGCGAATTAAACAAATGCTGGAGGAATCTGGCGAAGAACGTTGATTACTAAAGAATTTAATCTATAGCATGCCACGAAGAATTAAGGCCGTTATCAAAGAGGCCACATTCTAGTTGGATGCTGGCAAACTTATGTTTAAAATTTGGTATAAAACCGGCCAACTTTTACCTTTAACTTTGATGAAAACCGGATATATACAGTACGAGGCCAAAAATGGACGCAACCATAGAAAGTCGATTTTTGTATTTGTACCAAGACAGATTATATATATATATGGTAAATTATTTGGTGAGTCATGACCTTAACTCAATTGAAAACCTTTAGGCGATAATGGACAAGCGTGCCCGTAATACATAGAATTGAAAAGATAAAAATAATTAACATAGAAGATGATCACGAATTAAAAAAAAAAACTCCTGGAGGAATCTGGCGAAGAACTTCGTCTTACAAAAGAATTTTGTCTACAGCATGCCACAAAGAATTAAGGCCATTATTAAAGCAAACGGTTACCCAACAAAAAGTTAAATTGTTTTTTGACTTTTATAATGTACATATCTACACCTGTATTAATAACCTGTAATAATAGACGAATTCTTAACTGAAATGGCAGTAATAATTTCATTTATTGCGTCATTTAGACGACAATTTATCAATCGGACACGCCCACCCCCATATCTATCTATCTATCTATCTATCTATCTATCTCTCTCTCTCTCTCTCTATATATATATATATATATATATATATATATATATATATATAAATATAAAAGTGAACATAGAAGTCAACACTTAGAGGCGACAGTCTGTTTCATGCTATATGCAATCGTCAGGCCACATATGCTGTTATTTTTTTCGGCTATTTATATATATACGGGTTAGTGGTGCATTGTGGGTATTCTATTATGGCGGTTATTTTTTACCGGAAGTCGCTTTGTTTATTTATTTGGGTCAAATTATATTGCTCGTTTTATTTTTTTTGTTTCTTATTTTATTTATTTATTTATTAACGTAGTAAAAAATATATATATATATATATATATATATATATATATATATATATATATATATATAAGTAATTAGACTCGTCTGGAAAAACCTTGGGTGTTTTGGCTTGTAAGTGGACAAACGAATACTCAAGGGAAAATAAGGGACAAAAAAAAAGAAAGAACTAAGAACATGACATTGAGGCGAAAACAATCGTCCAGAATTCAAGCTCAGAGTCCAAAGAAAGAAAACATCCAAAACCAGTAAAGCAAAAGTAACTAAGTAAAGTTTTCAATTCACTAAGTAGTGCAAATCTATGAACCTTAAGAGACAGGCAAACCTACCTAGGTTTCACCTACCACGATCGTCAGGGTACACTGGCCAAAGAGGTAACATTTTTTTGTTATTGATTTTCCTATTGAATAAATATGAATTAAATGGTTGTTCAGTTACTGTTTTATTTGTTTGTTTGTTTTTTAGTCACGTGGCCATGATTGTTTAGGTTTGCCTGTCTCTTTAGGTTCATAGTTATATATACACACACACATATATATATACATATATATATATATATACATATATATATATATATATATATATATATATATATATATATAGTGTAACCTGATATAAGAGAAACCCGGATATAAGAGATATTTTTTCTGATCCCAAATTAGAGCCTATGTTAATGTAAACAAAATAGACCAAACCTGGATATAAGAGAAACCCGGATATAAGAGACTTCGTTTCCGGTCCCGACAACTCTCTTATACCCGTGTTACACTGTATATGCGAGTTGGAATCATATTTTAAATAAATAATTATATTTATGCTCTACTTTTTGTATCGAGCAGTATTTTTAAAAATAATAACTAAAATACTACGGAACTTTGGATTATTTACCTAACCAGTTCTTTTCCAATTTTCTATATATTATATATATATATATATATATATATATATATATATATATATATATATATATATATATATATATATATATCCGGTCGCGTTCTTTACATTCACTTATACGGTTGTATAGTCTTGGATGGCAACAAGTCTACCACAGAAAGAAACGGCAACAACCTTCGGAAAAATCTTCTGATTCGTCTGTGATGAATCGAAAGAAACAAGATCTCCCAATTCTGTATCACGTACGGAACTTGACTGATCGATTGCGCTAAAAGTAACTCCATTTTTTTTTTCATCTTTTCAATTCTATTTAACAAACGTAAATTACAGTAGAAAATTTATAAGTATTGTCACATCAAAACGACATGAATGAATTCTTATGCCGATTTGCTAAGCCTATCGTAGACGTGACATGAGGCCGAAAGTATGGGACAGCCAGTGAGGATCGAACTCACTATTCAGTCGTAATCGATCTAGTTATACAAGCTTGTTAGCCAATATACCACATCGAAGTGCCAGCATGGTTTGTGATGATTAACAAACTATTTAACATGTTCAAAATAGCATCCCCTTCATGTGCAATAAAATGCTGTACCATGTCAGCAACACTTCTACAAATCATTTGTAAATGTTTTATGAGAAAACACGCGTACAAGAAAAATAGAATAAATAATATAATATATATATAAAAATATTCTAATATACACACGCCAGATATATATATATATATATATATATATATATATATATGCACATACATATATATTGAGAACAGTAAATGTAATTAATACTGTTTATTTAAAAACAGTCTTTATTTAAATAAATTGTATCTATTAAATTATGTGTGTGTATGCATGTATGTAAGTAAGTATATGTATATATATATATATATATATATATATATATATATATATATGTGTGTGTGTGTGTGTGTGTGTGTGTGTGTGTGTGTATTGAAGAAATGATATATAAATCATTTGGAATAAAAAAAATTGCTGCTTGATTTAAAACAGAAAACAATTTAATAAAACGAAATGTATAGAAAGTGCTCTGATCACAAGAACATTCGCAGTAAAATTGCGTCCAGGTTCTTATAACATTTCCCCATTTATGGTAGATATTCTTTTACAAATTTATATACTTTTACAATACTTTTGTATGTATGTCTGTGTCTATGCATATATATATATATATATGCATGTATATGTATATATATGTATACATATATATATATATATATATATATATATATATATATATATATATATTTTTATATATACCTATATGTGTATATATATATATATATACGAATATATATATATATATATATATATGTGTATGTATATATACTGTATGTATATATATATATATATATATATATATACATATATATATATATATATATATATACACACACACACACACATATATATATATATATATATATATATATATATATATATA